>CM042836.1:178851767-178917434 GCA_023653725.1 Bungarus multicinctus
GCCTGGAAGGAAAATCTACAAGAGCCTTGGTAGTAGAGATCCATTCCAACATCAACATCGATCTGCTAAGCAATCTTCAGGGTCCCAAAATAGTTACACGGATTCCAGCTGAAAAGAATCAGCAGGAGTCATCGCGCACTTAGAATAAAGCAGAGAGAAATCGGGACCAACCAGCATAACATCATTTCTCAAAACCTTGGCTACTTGAAAGTAGGTGGACTTCAACTCCCAGAATTCCCTAGCCAGCATGCTTTAAAAGATATGGACTTCAACTCCCAGAATGCCCCAGTATCTTTTTAGACACAACACCCAGAATTCCCCAGCCAGTGTGCTTTTAAGTGGAGTGACTTCAACTTTCAGAATACCCTAGCCAGCTGTTCTGACTTGGCTCCCCAAGCCTTCTGTCATTAAATCAATAATTATTGATTGATTAGGAGCACCAGTAGCCCTGGCAAAAAGTTTCTCTCTCTCTCTCACTGCAGGCTAACAAGCTTGTCTGGCAGGGAGATAGCTGTCTGCCACTTCTATTCATCTCTGCCCCCTGCCTTTTATCCCCAGAGCTAGGAGCGGCCCATAGATTTCCACTGCTCTCCTCTCCTCTCCTCTGCCTTCTGCGCATCTGCGCGTCAGGCACTGGACTGGACCCAGCTGTTCCTCCTCTGCTTCATCAGCCACCTCCAGACCTGTTGACTCTCCATCTGAGATGGATGGCCCAGGCTCTACCTCTGTCTCTCTTTCTCTGCCAGCGCCATTCCCTCTTCCCCCTCGGAGCTCCCAGGTTGCCTTAATGCTGACCCTGACTACCATGCCTCTTCCTCTTCCTCCAATTCAGCTGCTGGAGGGGCCGGCGGCTGACAGGCCACACCACCAGCGTACTTTAAGAGGGGTCATTTAAACGTCCAGAATTCCCCAGCTTGTTTTTAAGATGGGTGGACTTCAACTCCCAGAATTCCCTAGACTTTAAGACGCATGGGCTTCAACTCCCAAAATTTTGGGCGTAGAAGTCCATCCGTCTTCAACTGGCCAAGTTTGAGAAATACAAGATATATATATATATATATATGTGTGTGTGTGTGTGTTTTCGGAGGTTTTCGCGGGTATTTGTATGTGGATCTTCGGTTCTTCGGGTTTTCTCCCGCGTAGAATTGGAAGTATCTAGGCAACGTTTTGATGAAGTCTCATTCATCATCTTCAGGCTTGTGTCTTCGGCCTTGAGAAGCACAAGGCCGAAGACAGAAGCCTGAAGATGATGAATGAGACTTCATCGAAACGTCGCCTAGATATTTCCAACTCTACGCGGGAGAAAACCCGAAGAACCAAAGATCCACATACAAATACCCGCAAAAATCTCCGAAAACAAATATATATATATATATATATAAGCACAAATATTATGACGTGGGAAAATACCTGAAGAAACCTAAATACTATACATACATACATACATACATACATACATGCATGCATACATACATACATACATACATACATACATACATACATACATATATATATATATATATATATATACTTTGTATTATTATTATATTATTATATATCCCTTATTTATTATTTAAAATTATCAGCTTAAAAAAAAAAAAAACCTTACACATATATATATATATATATACTTTGTGTTACAACACCCTGTTAAGCCCCAATTAAGGGAGAAAGCATACTGCTTTCTTTTCTGTCTTTCGGCTCATCACCAGAGACCATATATATATATATGTCATTGGGTGATGAGCTGAAAGACAGAAAAGGATAGCAGTATGCTTCCTCCCTTGATTGGGGCTTACCAGGGTGTTGTAACACAAGTATATACTCATTCCCATCTCAGCTGATCTGGATGAGAACCTGTAGTCTAATGGCAATTACAACTGCCTCACATGTAATATTTCCCAGGTTCGAATCCCAGTAAGGGTATGGCTAGCTGACGAGAGCTAAGTAGCTCGAAATAGATCTATCCTAGTCTCCCTTGTTTAATTATTTATCAGCTCAAAAACCTAACACACACATATATATATATACATACATACATACATACATGTTTATATCTCCTTCTGCAAAATCTTACCTTTTTTCATATCCCTAAAAGGAGGGTTATTGTAACAGTAAGGGCACAGGGGATAACTCTTCCCCCTGGAACCGGAAGACCACAACACCAGCTCAAAATCATCCAGGGGGCATCGCAACTCTTTGTAGAGTTTGATCGTCCCATTCTGGGGAAGGCTGTAGGTCTCGTCGCAGTGCGAGCAGTGGAGACGGCTTGGCTTCGCCTAAAACACAAGAAACACAGGACAAAGCTCAAAACTTTAAAGAAAATAGTTTCTGGAGAAGCCAGTTCCCATCCGATCCCGAAAAGGCCATTACATTTGGACTCTATTTTTAGTTAAAAACAAAAAGTCCATAAAGGATATTTAGTCTTTTATAAAAACAACTAGCTGGATACCCGTGATTCGCTATGAAACTATGTGGTCGGGCTTAGGTTTTGGGGAGGAAAATAAGGTGGGGAAAAATTCTGCCTCTGCCTATCAGCATCCATCCGTATTCATCCTGTCAGTGTGTGAGAGAGTTGAGGGCTGTTTGGAAACTGAAAGAGTATTTGCTGTGTGAGCAAGGAGGAGACAGCAAGGAACCTGGGCATGGCTTAGCTCAAATGTTCTGTACTAAAGCTTCTTGGTGCTCTGAAACTGAACCTCGTCTCCTCTGCTTGTGTTTTGCATTTGGAAGAGATTTCTTTTCAGGTGGGGAGGGGGAGTACAACTCCTTAGTATCAGAGTGTATTAATAATAATAATATAGGAAATACTAATATCTCTGATGGTCATTTTGAAAAATCCTTTCTTAGTGAGCACCTAGAAGTCAAGAGGAACATATATGCCAAATTTCAAGTTTATAGGTGTTACAGTTCTGGAGATTTTGTGATGATGCATGAGTGGTCTTTCACTTTTTATATATATACAGATTGTAGTTTCTCCCTCAACAAACAGATCATTTTACCATTTCTAAATCAAGGATTACCTGTGCTACATTTAAACAATAAATAAAAGGAAGCTGCCCATAAATACATAAAAAAAAATGCATGCAACCATTAAAAAAAAAATCCCATCACAGATTTCTTTCCTTACGTCGGCTTAAACTCCAGATTTTCTTTACCTGAATGTATTTCATAAAACGATGGCATTTGCCGCATCGGGAGAGGGGCTTCCCTGTGGCAGCCAGAGGTGAAAAAGACACTTCCATTAACTCATCCATACCTGGAGGGAAGGGAAGGGAGGTGGGACAAAAAGGTCAGGTAGTTTTGAAAGTGCGCACCTCTATCACCTTTTCTGTTTAAAAAAAAACCAATTTTATATAAAGAAGGGGTGGGGTTTTTTTGCAAAGTAAAAATAATACATATTTAGAGAAAAATAGAAAAAGTAAGAAAAAGGTGACATATAAATAGAAAAGAAATGGAAGAAAAAAGTGAGGAGGGGAGGGAAGGAAAAGGAAAAGGAAAAGGAAAAGGAAAAAGGAAAGGAAAGAAAAGGAAAGGAAAGGAAAGGAAAGGAAAGGAAAGGAAAGAAAGGAAAGGAAAGGAAAAGGAAAGGAAAGGAAAGAAGACAGAGAGGTAGGGAGGGGAAAGGGAAGAGGAGGGGAGGGAAATGAAAGGAATTGGAGAAAGAAAGAAAGGAAAAGAAAGAAAGCAAGAAAGAAAGAAAGAAAAGAAAGAAAGAAAAGAAGGAAAAGAAGAAAGAAGAAGAAAGAAAAAGAAAGAAAGGCAGAAGAAAGATAGAGAAAGAAGAAGAAGAAAGAAAGAAAGAAAGAAAGAAAGAAAGAAAGAAAGAAAGGAAAGAAAGCAAGAAAGAAAGAAAGAAAGAAAGAAAGGCAGACAGAAAGAAAGAAAGAAAGAAAGAAAGAAAGAAAGAAAGAAAGAAAGGCAGACAGAAAGAAAGGCAGACAGAAAGAAAGGCAGACAGAAAGAAAGAAAAGAAAATGACATAATGAAGAGAGGAGAGTGAAAGGACGAAAGAAAAAGAAAGAAAGAAAGAAAGAAAGAAAGAAAGAAAGAAAGAAAGAAAGGAGAGAGGAAGGGAAAGAAAGAAAAAAGAAAGAAAGAAAGAAAAAAGAAAGAAAAGAAAGAAAAAGAAAGAAAGAAAGAAAGAAAGAAAGAAAGAAAGAAAGAAAGAAAGGAAGAAAGAAAGAGGAAGGAAGGAAGCACGCAAGCAAGCAAGCAAGGCCTTCTGATCTATAGCTGTTATACATTTATATTTTATCCACTCTAGATATATGTGTATAACCCTGTAATAATAACTCTTTCGTATTCATAACCAGAAATAACAAGCCACTGAACCGTTCGACAATTCCTAAGAAGCAAAGTTACGATTCAGTGGATGAATCTCCCCAAATTCCCATGTTACGACTGCAAATTCTTTCTTTAAAAATCAATCAATCAATCTCAATTTTAATTAAGTAAAAAGCATCTGAAAAGGTAAAACAAAAGGGAGGGAGGGAAGAGGAGGAGGAGGAAAAAATAGAATTCTTAGGTCTCCAGCAGTATAAACCCCTGACTCACACACGTTGTTTTCCTTCTAACGACTGCATATCATTCTAAAAGGCCAGCCAGCGGAGGAGTGGAGACCTACCAGCGATGGAATCCACAAAGTAGTGGAACTTCCTCTTGAAGATGTCCAAGGTGTGTTCCAGCACTTGGTGGAAGTTGGCTTTCCCTTGAGCAATCAGGTTGAGCTGCTTTTCCACCGCGCTACGGATGGTAGGCAGCACCAGCTCCGGATCTGAACAGGTGAGAAGAGGTAAAAATGAGATAGATTCAAAGTCTGCTGAAAGAAAGTCAGCCCGGGAGAAACATCCAGGATTGGTCCAAAACGCAGAGAGTCCTCTTAGATCTCTGGGAGAAAAGACCCTGAATTCCCCAGCCAGGGAGTTGATAGGCATCCATCTTAAAACACACTGACTGGGGAATTGAAGTCTACTATCTTAAAGCACGCTGGCTGGAGAATTCTAGGTATTGAAGACTTGAAGTCCATCTCTCTGAAAGCATGCTGGCTGGGGAATTCTGGGAGTTGAAGTCCACCAATTTTAAAGCATGTGGACTGGGGAATTCTGGGAGTTGAAATCCATCCATCTTAAAACATGCTGGCTAGGGAATTCTGGGAGTTGAAGTCCACTAATCTTAAAGCATCCAGACTGGGTAATTCTGGAAGTTGATGTCCATCCATCTTAAAGCACACTGGCTGGGGAATTCTGGGAGTTGAAGTCTATATCTCTCTGACTTAAAGCATGCTGGCTAGGGAATTCTGGGAGTTGAAGTCCGTATCTCTTAAAGTACGCTGGCTGGGGAATTCTGGGAGTTGAAGTCTATATCTCTGATTTAAAACATGCTGGCTGGGGAATTCTGGGAGTTGGTCTATATCTCTGACTTAAAGCACACTGGTTAGCGAATTCTGGAAGTTGAAGTCCATCTCTCTTAAAGATGCTGGCTGGGGAATTCTGGGAGTTGAAGTTCATCTCTCTTAAAGCACGCTGGCTGGGGAATTGTGGGACTTGACCACTTCTCTTCCATTGCCAAGAAAAATAGATGGAACTTCTCCATGTCAGATAGAGGGTCCTTCAAATAAATTGGCCCTAAGACACACATTTACTCCTTCAATTTCCCTAACATTGTCTTCCCCTCCCTGCAAAATGCCACATTACCTATTTTGTAGTAGCCGTGCACCAAAACTATGCCCAGGTTGGTAGGTTTCAGTCTTCGCCCTCCTTCCACAGTGACGTAGTTGCGTTGGCAGATATTGTTGATATGGACAGGAATGCTGGCATCCGTCCCTAACAATAATACAGTATTGTTTGTCCAGCCCTTCGTTGTGTTCCAAAGTCTTTCCCTTAGGTTCTGGGGGCGGAAAATGATTCTGGAAACTGCATGGTTATGCACATTTCACAGATGGGGCAGACTGAGGCTAAATTGGCTGGTTTGATAAGCTCATGACACAACAATGAAAGCCGTTTAAGGTATGGCTCTCAGGATCCCGCCAAACTACAACTTCCAAACACCTTCATCAACATGGTCAGCTCTGAAGATAGAACAGGTGTTCAGCAGCATCTGGAGGGTTACTAGATCCCTCTTCTCTACAAGACACCTGAAAGGATATTTGCCTCCAAAACCTGGAAATTTAGATTTGATCCTCAAAGCAAATTCTTGAATTCCTTCATTCTCTGTGTTGGTATTTATCCTCCAGAACTTATGGGGATGGATTCAAGGACTTTCTGGGAACCAGAACTTGGCCACACCACAAATGAATGACCACGATGAATGAATTAATGGAAGAACAATGCTGTTCTTCTCACACTTAATCTATCGTGCCCTTGTTGGAGTCTGAATCCAAGGAGGAAGAGGAACAGCTGACAGGGAGTGGGAGTGTGGCTGTAGAGGAAACTAAGGAAGGGCAAAGTCAGGCTGGGCAGAGCAGGGAAGAGGTAGAACAAGGGAGAGGAGGTTCAAAGGAAGACCCAGGCCCACCCCTTCTTCATCCTAGGGCACACAGGGAGGAATGGAGAAGAGAGCAATGTGGGTTATGTGGTTTACGGGGGAGGAAAGGGCCCTGATTCCCTTCCTTAGCCACAGCTGGGAAGAGAGTTTAAAAGAACTGAATGCTGAGTGCGACAGCTGCTGGGAACAAACATGAGTTTATCCTGTGTTCACTTTGCTAATCTGTGTTCCTGGCACCCTCCCAACCGTGTTGAGTTATTGCTGTGCCTTCACGTCTGGAATTCTTGCTCCTTCCCTGCCAAACTAACTACTCATTTTGCCTTGAGTGGACTTATAATTACAGTTTATGTTGACCATGTTTTGGACTTGATTCTCTGCAATCAAAGGCTGTTCCTGGGAGAGTTTTTCTCCAGCTAGAAGGTAACCTGGACATTGGGGGCAAAGTTGGAGCTAACGAAGGGACTCTTATTGATTATCTGACTGTGTTGCCTTTGTGCCATGCCCCTTTGGGTCATCACAGAATCACACCCATCCTTCCAAGTCAACGTGACCATCACCACCTCTTCGTACTTCGTCAACCTTGGAAGAAAGGTGAGATGACCATCACCTGAAGAAAGAGGAGGACTTCCTTTCCACCACCTTATGCTTAAACGTGCCACCAGAAAGGACCATCCCTACCTATCCCGTGTTTTTCCATCAAGGTGATGAGTTCAGCTTCTGTCAGATAATCAGGCGGGCAGGTCTGTTTCTCCAAAAGCTTCACTTCGCTCACTGGGAAGAGGTCTCCGCGGTCACAAATCGGCAGGCTCTCTTCCAACGGGATATTTTGCCAAGGCATAACTTCGGTAAACCCTGCGATAAATTTTTTTTTTTTTTTTAAAGAGCAAGTTATAATTCTGCACTAATCTTAGCTGATTTTTTTTTAAAAATGAGCTTAGTAATACTTTTCATCCTTTTTGTATTTCAAGGTTTATAAAGAACGAGGGAGGGAGGGAGGGAGGAAAGAAAAATAAAGAAATAGAAACCAAAAAGGTAGGAGAGAAACAGAAACAAAGAGAAGGAAGGAAGGGAGAGAGAGAGAAAGAGAGAGAGAAAGGAAGGAAGGAAAGAAGGAAGGAAGGAGGGAAGGAAAAGAAAGAAAAATAAAGAAATAGAAACAAAAAAGGTAGGAGAGAAACAGAAACAAAGAGAAGGAAGGAAGAAGAGAGAAAGAAAGAGAGAGAGAAAGGAAGGAAGGAAAGAAGGAAGGAGGGAAGGAAAAGAAAGAAAGAAAGGGAAAGAAAGGAAGGAAAGGAAGGAAGGAAAAGGAAGAAAGAAAAGAAAGAAAAAGAAAGAAACAAAAAAGGTTGGAGAGAAACAGAAACAAAGAAAAGGAAGGAAAAAAGAAAGGCAAGAAAAAGAGAAATAAAAAGAGAAGGAGAAAGAAAAAGAAACCAAGAAAGAAGGAAGGAAGGAAGGAAAGAAAGGAAGGAAGGAAGAAGGAAGGAAGAAAGAAAGAAAGAAAGAAAGAAAGAAAGAAAGAAAGAAAGAAAGAAAGAAAGAAAGAAAGAAAGAAAGAAAGAAGAAAAAGGTTTTGGAGAGAAACAGAAACAATAAAAGGAAGGAAAAAAAAGGCAAGAAAAAGATAATAAAAGAGAAGGAGAAAGAAAAGAAACCAAAGAAAGAAGGAAGTAAGGAAGGAAGTAAAAGGAAGGAAGGAATTAATGAGGAATGAAGGAGTGAAGTAATGAAGAAAGACGAAAGAAATAAATAAAGAAGAAAGAAAGAAAGAAAGAAAGAAGAAAAAAGAAAGAAATAAGAAGAAAGAAAGAAGGATAAAGAAACAAAAGGTTTTTAGAGAACAGAAACAAAAAGAATTCAATAAATAAGAAAAAAGAACAAGAAACAAAGAAAAATAATGAATCAAATAAAAGAAGGAAAGAAAAGAAAAAGAAAGAAGGAAAGAAGTAAAAAAGGAAGAAAGAAAAAGAAAGAAGAAAGAAAGAAAGAAAGAAAGAAAGAAAGAAAGAAAGAAAGAAAGAAAGAAAGAAAGAAAGAAAGAACACACAAAAAAAGAAAATCTGTCCCAACTGAGTTGCTAGGAAGCATTTCCTACCTGGCGAAAGAACCGTCTTTCCTATGCAGGTGAAGCGTTCCGATGCAACACTGCACGCAATAGTAGTTTGAAGGTATTTGCAGTCAGCACTAATAGTGGCGATAAAATGCCTTGTAATGTACTCGTAGAGCCTCCATCCATCACCCCCTGGAAATACACAGAGGTGCTGCTGTTGTATCAGCCCTCAGAGGGAGAGTCAACAGCCCCCAGGTCTGGAGGTGGCTGATGAGGAAGAGGAGGAACAGCTGGGTCCAGTGCCTGACGCGCGGATGCGCAGAAAGCAGAGGAGAGGAGAGCAGTGGAAATCTATGGGCCGGTCCTCGGGACGGAAGAGCCACTAGCAAAGCTCCACCTCAGCTCTGGGGATAAAAGGCAGGAGGTGGAGATGAATAGGGGTGGCAGACAGCTATTCATCTCCCTGCTGGGCAGCCTGCGAGAGAGACTTTTTTGCTGGGGCTGCCGGCATTCCTAATAAAGGAACCTTTTGAGTTCACCTCAGAGGGTTTGCAAACATGAATAACCGCTCACCTAATTCTGCTTCAGAGGCAGCTCTCATTGGGGTGATGGGGGGGTGATCTCCAGCATCGTGGCCTTTCCGTGGCCTGTTGATGCCTTCCACTAACAATGTTTTGACCTTAGGAGAAAAACCACAGACAGAGCCTGCATGAGCCAAGGGCCACCTCTGGCTGAATCAAAAAGTTGATTGGAACAGACTAAAGTTAATGACAGATAATCCTCGCCTTACGACCAGAATGGAGCCCAAAATATCTGTCGTTAAACGAGACAGTTGCTGAGTCAGTTTTGCCCCATTTTACCACCTTCCTTGTCACAGTTGTTAAAGAGAATCACTGCAATTAACAACGTGGTTAACTTAACATGACCCTGGGACATTGCAACCGTCGTAAATACAAGCCAGCTGCCAAGAATTTAATCACATGACCAGGGAATGCTGCAACGGTCGTTAAGCGAGAAAAATGGTCATAAATCACTTTTTTTCAGTGCCACTGTAATTTCAAACGGTGACTAAGCAAATAACGGAACAGAACAGAATAACAGAGTTGGAAGGGACCTTGGAGGTCTTCTAGTCCAACCCCCTGCTTAGGCAGGAAACCCTACACCACTTCAGACAAATGGCTGTCCAATCTCTTAGAAACTTCCAGTGTTGGAGCATCCACAACTTCTGAAGACTCCACTGGTTCTACAGAGGAATGACTGAGTCTATCATCTGCACCTCTATAACTGTCTGGTTTGGTTCTGCAACCAACAAGACAGACACAGACTCCAGAGGATAATTAGGACTGCAGAAAAAACAATTACTACCCACCTGCCTTCCATTGAGGACCTATATACTGCACGAGTCAAAAAGAGGGCTGTGAAAATATCTACAGACCCTTCATACCCTGGACATAAACTGTTTCAACTCCTTTCCTCAAAACGACGCTATAGAGCACTGCTCACCAGAACAATTAGATACAAGGGGAGTTTTTCTCTGAAAGCCATCACTCTGCTAAACAAATAATTCCCTCAACACTGT
Source organism: Bungarus multicinctus (assembly GCA_023653725.1). NCBI lineage: Eukaryota > Metazoa > Chordata > Lepidosauria > Squamata > Elapidae > Bungarus > Bungarus multicinctus. The sequence continues at coordinate 178,861,883 of CM042836.1, forward strand.
TCAACTATTTACAAAGTCTGCACTACTATTACTGCTAATCTTCTCATCACTCCTTATCAACCCATCCCCTCCCACTTGTGATTGTAGGACTGTAACTTTGTTGCTTGTATCCTTACTATTTATATTGACTGTTTCCTAGTATGATTTGATTGCTTATTGTACTCTATGACTATCATTAAGTGTTGTACCTTATGATCCTTGACTCTTGACGAATGTATCTTTTCTTTTATGTACACTGAGAGCATTTGCACCAAGACAAATTCCTTGTGTGTCCAATCACACTTGGCCAATAAAGAATTCTATTCTATTCTATTCCATTCCAATTCCAATTCTATTCCTTCTGTATTCTATTCTATTCTAATTTCTATTCTAGTTTCTATTCTAATTTCTATTCTAGTTTCTATTCTAATTTCTATTCTACTCTCTTTTCTATTCCATGATTATGAGAGCTTATGCACCAAAGACAAATTCCTTGTGTGTCCAATCACACTTGGCCAATAAAGAATTCTATTCTATTCTATTCTATTCTATTCTATTCTAATTGTTCTGACTGTCAGGAAATTTCTCCTTAGTTCTAGGTTGTTTCTCTCCTTGATTAGTTTCCATTCATTGCTTCTTGTCCTGCCCTCTGGTGCTTTGGAGAATAGCTTGACTCCCTCTTCTTTGGGGCAGCCCCTGAGATATTGGAAGACTGCTATCATGTCTCCCCTAGCCCTTCTTTTCATCAAACTAGCCATGCCCAGTTCCTGCAACCATTCTTCATATGTTTTAGACTCCAGTCCCCTAATCATCTTTGTTACTCTTTTCTGAACTCTTTCCAAAAGTTTTCAACATCCTTTTTATATCGTGGCAACCAAATGGATGCAATATTACAACTGTGGTCTTAACCAAAGCATTGTAAAGTGTTATTGACATGTAACACTTACTTGAGAGTAGACCTACTACCTAGAGTGGCTATGATGATTAGAGGGCTGGAGGCTAACTAAACCTTTGAAGAACACTAACAGGAATAAGGTATGTGCAATCTGATTAAAAGGACTAGGGGAGACATGATTGCAGTCTTCCTTAAATTTGGCCCAACATGCAGTCATGTGACCACAGAGGGGTGAAAATCCAAACTTTCAATACCCCCTAGATCAGGGGTTGCCAACCTTTTGACCTCAGGGACCATCAAACTCATAATTTTAAATCCCGTGGACCAGAGACCCTGGGAAAATCCCCCAAAAATGTATGCAGGAAAATTCTCCACCGTTTTCCTACTGATCGATCATTCTTTATTTCAGATCGCAGGATACAGTCTCCAGCTCCGTTCTCAGGGGGAGAGAGAGAGAGACTTTTGGCTTCATGCAAGGAAAGCAGCAGAAGCAGCAGAAGTCTTTCTTTCTCTCCCCCAAACTCCGCCAGAAATGAGTCTTTGTGAGACTTGTCGCACTGGCGCAGCCTCTTGGAAAAGGAGGCCTTGCGGGGTCCCAAAGACTCATTTCTGGCAGAGTTTGGGGGAGAGAAAGAAAGACTTTTGCTGCTTTCCTTGCATGCAGCCAAAAGCAGAAGAAGAAAGAAGCTCAAAGGAGCAGCCCGGTGGCCAGGCCAGGCATGTGGGACTAGTGGGACAAGTCCCCCCCCCTCCCCTCCTTTCTCCCTCCCTTGTGTTCCCACAGGCCATATGGGCAGAGCAGCCTTGTGTTCCCGCGCAGCCTGGATTAATTGCTTTGGGGGGTGGCATTTTTCTGCAGACCACCAAAATTTTCTCGCGGACAAGCAGTGGTCCCCGGTCCACTGGTTGGCAACCACTCCCCTAGATAAGTCTGTCAGAATTACAAATGATCACTGATCAAACACTCATAAAGTGGAGGACTCCCTGTGCATTTAGGCCTGCCTTGATTTTTAAGTGTCTTTTGGCAACGAGATGAATGCCAATTACTTACGGTTTCAGCCCAGTAAGGATTATTAGCTTGTTGTCGCAAAGGCCCTTTCAAATCAAAATTTTCAGGATAGTGAGTCGTTTCCGTTCGAGGGTAGCTAATGTATCCCTGGGTATACAGCCGTTCAGCTATCTGCATCGTATGCTGTGGTCCCATTCCTACAGATAAAACAGGTTTTGGGGAAGGTTTCAAATCCACAGTCACCACATCGCACAAAAGATACTTTGGAAGAAGTTCAGAGACGAGCAACTACAACGATTGAGGGACTAAAAGATACACGCACAGTTGCAGGAATTGGGTATGGCCAATTCCTGCAACCAATTCCTATATGGCCAGAAAAGAAGGACTAGGGGGGTGTGACATGAGAGCAGTTTTCCAGTATTTGAGGGGCTGCCACTATAAAGAGGAGAGGGTCAACCTATTTTCCACTAAGCACCTGGAAGCAGGACAAGAAACAATGGATGGAAACTAATCAAGGAGAGAAGCAACCTGGAATTAAGGAGAAACTTCCTAACAGTGAGGACAATTAAGCAGTGGAACGGCTTGCCACCCGAAGTTATGGGTGCTCCATCACTGGAAGTTTTTAAAGAAGAGATTGGACTGTCACTGCGTTTATTTTGGGTTTGTCTGTTGAGCTTCCAGAATATACCAGACTGGTTATCAAGTTACCATAGTAACAAGATATGAGTATCTTCTGATGTTTGATTTACAGCGCATGTGTGCAGGGGAGGAGTTTTACTTTACCTCTTTCTTTCTTTTGCCTTCTTAGAATGTACTGCTTTTCTTTGTTCTTTCTAGTTATGTGTAAATAAAGTATACCGGCAACAGAAAAACACGATTCATTTCCTCTAATTTATGAAGCTGGATTTTTTCGCTTTGACATGGACAATCGTTTGTCTGAAGTGGTGTAGGGTTTCCTGCCTAGGCAGGGGGTTGGCTTAGAAGACCTCCAAGGTCCCTTCCAGCTCTATTCTGGTTGATCATCAGATTATCAAGAGCTGTGGTGGCGCAGTAGTTAAAATGCAGTATTGCAGGATGACTCTGCCCACAATCTGGAGTTTGATCCTGACCGGCTCAAGGTCGACTCAGCCTTTCATCCTTCCGAGGTGGGTAAAATGAGGACCCAGATTATTGGGGGGCAAGAGACTGACTCTGTAAACTGCTAAGAGGGGGCTGTAAAGCACTCTGAAGCGAGATATAAGTCTAAGGGCTATTGCTATTGTCCTTCCTTCCTTCCTTCCTTCCTTCCTTCCTTCCTTCCTTCCTTCCTTCCTTCCTTCCTTTCCTTCCTTCCTTCCTCCCTCCCTCCCTCCTTCCCTCCCTCCCTCCCTCCCTCCCTCTCAGTGGTTAGAATGCGGGATTTCAAGCTAACTCTACCTACTGCCAGCAGTTCGATCCTGGCCGGCTCCAGGTTGACTCAGCCTTCTGTCCTTCCGAGGTGGGTCAAATGAGGACCCAGATAATTGGGGGCAACAGGATGACTCTGTAAACCGCTTAGAGAGGGCTGTGAAGCGCAGTGAAGCGGTATATAAGTCTAAGGGCTAATGCTATTATTTTTTTAAAAGAAAGGAATCCTGCCATATTTACCCAACGCAGCGCTGGCGACCCGCAACATTTCCACCGTATTAAGAGCCAGGGGTCGTTGTTTCACTTTCTCCTTTTTACTCACAGATTCTACCTGCAAAAAAAAAAGAGAGATGTTCTTGAATCATTTTATCCGGATAAATCAAGTTCCAGGAAAAATTATTTAAATTTCATTCTCTCCAATTTACACCAGCAAGAGGAAGGTAGCAAACTATGCATCCTTATCCAGGGACTCCTGGACCTAGGACCACGATTGAGCCCAAAACTTCTGTTGCTAAGCTAGACCGTCATTAAGTGAATTTTGCCCCTTTTAATGACCTTTTCTGCCCCCATTGTTAAGTGAATCATTGGAAGGGTTAAGTTAGGAACACAGCTGTGAAATTAACCTGGCTTCCCCATTGACGTTCCTTGTCAAAAGGTCACAGATCATAAAATAACAGAGTTGGAAGGGACCTTGAAGGTCATCTAGTCCAACCCCCTGCTCAAATATTGGCCTCTACCTAGGATCGAACTCACAGCCTCCTGATTGTGAGGTGAGAGCTCCACCTCTAGGCCACCAGAGGTCATAAAAAGGGAACACGTAGATTGTCATAAATAGGAATCAATTGCCAAGCATCCAAATTTTGATCCCGTGACCATGGAGATGCTACAATGGTCGTTAAGTGTGAAAAACGGTCATAAGGCACTTTTCTTCAGTGCCGTTGTAACTTTGAATGGTCACTAAATTAACTATTGTAAGTCAAGGACTTCCTGTTTACCTATTTAGATTCAATGCTTTAAAGCATCCAATGTAAACAACATTATCAGAAGGCACAAGGTAGATTAAATTTATCACTGAAAGGAACAAAAATTATTTTACAGACAGATAACAGATAATCAGAGTTGGAAAGGACCTTGTAGGTCATCTAGTCCAACCCCCTGCCCAAGCGGGAGACCTTACACCATTTCTGATAAATGGCAGTCCAATCTCTTCTTGAAAGCCTCCAGTGATGAAGCTCCCACAATTTCTGAAGGCAAAAGCTATTCCATGGGTTGATTGTTCTCACTGTCAGAAAATTCCTCCTTATTTCCAGGTTGAATCTCTCCTTGTTCAGTTTCCATCCATTATTCCTTGTCTGGCCTTTGGGTGCCTTGGAAAATAGCTTGACCCCCTCCTCCTCTCTGTGGCAGCCCTTTAAATATTGGAAGACTGCTATCACGTCTCCCCTGGTCCTTCTCTTCACTAGACTAGCCTTGTCCAGTTCCTGCAACCATTCATTTTATGTTTTAGTCTCCAGGCCCTGAATAGGTTCAGATTAACAGAGTTGGAAGGGACCTTGTAGGTCATCTGGTCCAACCCCTCCATCCAAGCAGAAAACCCTACTACATAATTTCTGACAGATGGCAGTCCAATCTCTTCTTGAAAGCCTCCAGTGATGAAGCTCCCACAACTTCCAAAGGCAACTTCTGTTCCACTGGTTAATTGTTCTCACTGTCAGGAAATTCCTCCTTATTTCCAGGTTGAATCTCTCCTTGTTTAATTTCTATCCATTTTTCCCTGCCTGGCCTTCGGGTGCTTTGGAGAATAGATTGACCCCTTCCTCCTCTCTGGGGCAGCCCCTCAAATATTGAAAGACCGCTATCCTGTCTCCCCTGGTCCTCCTCTTCCCTAGACTAGCCAAGCCCAGTTCCTGCAACCGTTCATTGTATGTTTTAGCCTCCAGTCCCCTAATCATCCTGGTTGCTCTTCTCTTTTTCTAGAGTCTCAACATCTTTTTAATAATGTGGTGACTAAAACTGGATGCCATACTCTAGAGGTGGCCTTACACTAACGTAGTCTTACCTTGGCTTCCTTTGCCATTTTTGTTAGGTTCAAAAACATCTGAGCAATTTCTCGGTCAAAGATCCTCACTCTGTCCCACTCCAGGGTCAAACAACTGTCTTTTTCGGGAATAACCTGATAGGAATAAAATATTTAGAAAAAACAAAATAACAAGTGCATCTCAAGTTCTTCCGTCAGGATTTGCTGCGATATTCTCGTTTGAGCTACATACCAACGGTCCTCGATCTTACGACCCCAATGGAGGCCCAACATTTCTGTTCTTAAGTGAAACGTTCGGGAAGTGAGTTTTGCCCCATTTTACAAACTTTCTTGTCCCGTTCGTTAAGTGAATCACGGCTGTTCTTTCTCTCTCCAAAACTCGGCCAGAAATGAGTCTTTGGGACCCTGCAAGGCCTCCTGCTCCAAGAGGCTACATCGGCAAAGACTCATTTCTGGAGGAGTTTGAGGGAGAGAAAGAAAGACTTCTGCTGCTTCTGTTGCTTTCCTTGCATGAAGCCAAAAGTCTCTCCCACCATCCTCCGAGAATGGAGCTGGAGATGATATCCTGAGATCCCAAATAAAGAATAATCGGCCGTAGGAAAACGAGGTGGGGAATTTTCCTGCAGACTTTTTGGGGGGGTTTCCCAAAGTCTCTGGTCCACGGGATTTAACATTATGAGTTTGGTGGTCTCTGAGGTCCAAAAGGTTGGCGGCCCCTGTTCTAGTCCAGCCCCAAGCAGGCACAGATTACCTTGGCTTGCAACACCCAGTAGGTTTCGGGTTTGAATGACTGGATTTTATCATGGCGCTCCACACAAAACCCCAGAGTGGGCGTCTGACAAGGCCCAAAGGAGATCAGCGAACTGTCTAAATTGCCGTATTTACCCTGGAAATATTTTGTCTGAAACCTGTAGGAATAAATAGAGAACATAACAGAAAATAAGAGGAACAATGTGCAGCAGCTGCCCAAAGAAGCCAACAAGGTTGCATCAATAGAAGGATAGAATCAAGATCATGTGAAGTTGTAGTACTGCTTTATAAAGCCTTAGTAAGACCACACTTGGAATAGTAATAATAAAATTTGAGGAGAGAAAAAAAAAAGCACATGCTCACCCACCCACCCCCAGAAAAGAAGGAGATTGGACACCTATCTGAAATGGTATTGGGTCTCCTGCTCAAGAAGGGGGTTGGACTAGAAGACCTCCAAGATCCCTTCCAACTTGTTCTATTCTATAATGCGATTAAAGAGGAGCGTGGAACGGCCAAACCAGTCTTCCAGGAAAGGCCCAGGAAAAATAAGCCAAGCTATCTGGGTTACAGACCTTGTAAACGCACAGCCAATCCTCAGGTCTAACTCTTGGCGTGCGTCCACCGACAGAGCTTCATTGTGGTTGGGTTCACCCAACTGGTTCATGGCATTGCAAATATCCGTGTCAGTGATTGAGCTGAATTTGGCTCGGTAGGTCGTCTTCTCGCCCCCACGAGGTTTATTCATCACGGGGAGGGTTGCATCCAGCACCTAGATGCCAAGGAAGCCAAATGTGTGGGATGCAGGAAGTCCTCAGCTTACATGCCCAACAATGTGCCCAACATGTCTGTTGCTAAGTGAGGCGGTTCTTGAGTTCTGCCTCCTTATACGGCCTTTTTTTTTGCCTCCCTTAAGTGAATCAGTGTGTCAACTAAAAAATACTCCTTTGACCTTTTTAGTTGCCAGCAGAAAAGGAGTAGAGGAAAGCAGTGTATTCCTTAAATGCCTCAGATAATCGCCTTGGCAGCCGAAGCTTCTGGCGCACAAGATTATTACTGGAGTGCATGATTGATGACTCTTGGCTATGGAGGTGTCTCATTGGAGAATATACATCCAGGGGGTGGGGGGAAGACCAGGGTCAAAGGTGAAATAAATGATGTATTTTAGTGTCGGCTGCATCCAGGTAATGCTGACATGGCCACTCCTAATAAATCTTTTTTTTTTTACTCTGAGAGATGTGGCGAGAGACTTATGATTTGAATGGGGGTGGATCTGTTGGAGCCCTGACACAGTGCAGTTGTTAAGTGAATCATGTGGTCGTTAAGCGAATCTGGCTCCCCTCCCCCCCCCCCATTGACTTGGCTTGTTGAAAGCTGGCTGGGAAGGTTCCAAGTGGAAACCACATGATGGCGGACAGTGTGACTCTCATATATGCCAGTGCCCATATGTTGATCGTGTGACCATGGGGATGCTTCAGTGGTCGTAAGCATGAAAACCGGTCATTACGTCACTTTTTTCAGTGCCGTTGTAACTTTGAACGGCCGCTAAATGAAGCACCCCCGTGGCCATGCGGTCAAGGTTTAGGTATTTGGTTAGCGGTGTGCTTTTTGGATGCTCAACCTGGTTAAACTAAGGGAAATGTTACAGCTGGATCATGAGACATATACCTCGAAGTTGGAGCTCTCGCCTCTCAATCAGGAGGCTGTGAGTTCGATTCTAGGGAGAGGCAGATATTGCTCTCTCTGGGCACCATGAGAATATATCTGCCGAACAAGACTCTGCATTGGGGACAGGAAAGGCATCCGGCCACTAAACACTCAGCTCCATTCAGTTAACCAGACTCCACCCCGATGCAAGGGATTATGGAGTCGTTAAAACGACGACGAGATATACCTCAAAGCATATATTTTCACCTTCCTTGTCGCAATCCAGCCACAGAACGACGTAATCGCAACCTCTCCCTTCCACCTGAAAAAAAAAAAATCAAAGAAAAGATACATTTCATTCATGGTTCAATGGCCTATCCAGTTTGGTACATGCCAAACCCTTGAGATCCCATTTTTGAGAATTTCTACTAATTGGGACAGCTGAATGGGATGGACCTCCCTAAGTCAGTAGCCCACAATGTTTTGGGTACCGGGGACCGGTTCCGTGGGAAAGTTTTTCCGCAGGACCGAGGGGACGTGGTTTTGGGTGCTGCTTGCATTCCCGCAGATGGGGCTTTGCTTGTTTGTGCAGACAGGCCTAATACGATCGACGTGGCTCTCCCGATCAGGTCAATAAATACTTAAATTTCCTAAGCAAATTCCAAAGCGTTCACTACCTGTAAGAATTTCACCATGTTTAATTTGGGGTTGGCTTCTTTCTTTTCGGTTGGCGCTTTACTAAAAAGTTCAGCGGGGTCAACTTTATCCCAGTTGTTGTATTTTCCTAAAAAGGACGGATAACATAACAATTATCATCATCATCATCATCATCACCTTTGTAAAGAATTAGAATAATATTTATTTCAGGGGCTGCCCCAAAGAAGAGCTATTCTCTAAAGCACCAGAGGGCAGGGCAAGAACCAACGGATGGAAACTAATCAAGGTGAGAAGCAACTTAGAACTAAGGAGGAATTTCCTGACAGTTAGAAAAATTAAATCAATGGAACGACTTGCCTCCAGAAGTTGTGAATGCTCCAACCTGGGATTCAACAGCCATTTGTCTGAAATGATATAGGGGTTTTCTGCCTGAGCAGGGGGTTGGACTAGAAGACCTCCAAGGTCCCTTTCAACTCTTCTCTTCTCTTCTATTTCTATTTATTCATATTGTATTGTATTGTATTTCTATTCTATTTCTATTCATTTGTATTGTATTGTATTCTATTTCTACCCCTATTTCTATTCTATTTCTATTTATTCGTATTGTATTGTATTGTATTGTATTTCTATTCTATTTTATTCATTTGTATTGTATTGTATTCTATTTCTACCCCTATTTCTATTCTATTTCTATTTATTCATATTGTATTGTATTGTATTGTATTTCTATTTATTCATATTGTATTGTATTGTATTTCTATTCTATTTCTATTCATTTGTATTGTATTGTATTGTATTCTATTTCTACCCCTATTTCTATTCTATTTCTATTTATTCATATTGTATTGTATTGTATTGTATTTCTATTCTATTTTATTCATTTGTATTGTATTGTATTCTATTTCTACCCCTATTTCTATTCTATTTCTATTTATTCGTATTGTATTGTTTTCTATTTCTATTCCTATTCTATTTCTATTCATTCATATTGTATTGTATTCTATTCTGTTCTATTTCCACCCCTATTTCTATTCTATTTCTATTCATTCATATTGTATTGTATTCTATTATGTTCTATTTCCACCCCTATTTCTATTCTATTTCTATTCATTCATATTGTATTGTATTCTATTTCTATTTCTATCCCTATTTCTATTCTAGTTCTATTTATTCATATTGTATTCTATTCTATTTCTATTCCTATTCTATTTCTATTCATTCATATTGTATTCTATTCTATTTCTATTCCTATTCTATTTCTATTCATTCGTATTGTATTCTATTCTATTGTATTGTATTCTATTGTATTTTATTCCTATTCCTATTCTATTTCTATTTTTATTCATTTGTATTGTATTGTATTTCTATTCATTTGTATTGTATTGTATTGTATTGTATTCTATTTTATTCTATTCCTATTTCTATTCATTTGTATTGTATTGTATTGTATTGTATTTCTATTCTGGCTAATTAGTTGTGAAGTCATAGGCTTCTGATAAACTGTGCTCTGTAGCCTGAATACCGATAGTCCTTGCCTTGCAACCATTCATTTAGTGACCATTCAAAGTTACAACCGCATTGAAAAAAGGGAGTTAGGGCCATTTCTCACACTTACAACGTAGCCACATCCTCATGGTCACATGATCAAAATTCAGGTGCTTGGCAAGTGGTTCGTACTTATGACAGTTGCAATGTCCTCTTGTCATGTGGTCAGTTTTTTGCAAACTTCAGGCCAGCCAAGTCAATGGGAAACTCCCTTAACAACCCTGTTACTAACTTAACCAATGCAATGATTCACTTAAAAACTGGAGCAAGGAAAGTCGTCACATGGGGTAAAACTCAACACATGTTTCACTTAGCAACATAAATTTGGGGCTCCATTGTGGTCATAAGTCGAGGACCATCTACTTTTAAAGTGTTGGGGGTTGACATTCCCTTCAACAATTCTGCTTCGCATCTTTCTTCCTTTCAACTTACAGCAAAGAGGAAGAAAATAACCAACAATGATTATTTTACCTATAAAATCCAGCGTCATCACATGACCACATACTGACGTCATCTTGAAGTGGACGGTTTGTCCAATGAAAGGACCGGTGAATTCATGGACAGAACACGCCCCGTTTAACCCTTTGCGAGACGACATGTTTCCTATAGTGGCGGGGAAAAACAACAACAATATTGCACCACAAAAAAGGGCCAGATTTTACAAACATCCTTTCAAGTTTATAATGTCAACTCATAAAATATTTCTATGGTCTTTTTAAAGTTGCCAATAAAAAGGGAGGGGGGAGCAGTGCAGCAGCTTGGAAACCGAAAGTGCATTCCATAAATGTTTTCAAAGATAGTAACTAGGTGACCGAAGTTTCTGCCAAGCAAAATTCTAACTGGAGAGCACGATTGATGACTCTTGGCTACGGATGTGTCCCATTGGAGAATATGAATTATGATACACCCAGAGAGTAGGGGGGAGTTAACATGTCAAGGGTGACCATGAGTGATGTGTCTCAGAGTTGGCTACGCCCAGGCAGTGCCGGACATGTTAACTCCCAATAATTAAAAGAGATTTTTTTAAGAAATAAGCAAAATGAAAGAAAAAAAAGAGATAAGCACATATATGAAGTCGTACATGAAGCATACATCAAGTTACCTTAAAATCAAAACAACAATATTGGATTCGATTTTAAGCTAAATGAATTGCTATTAACATTTTATTAATGTTTTGTTTTATTGTATGTTCATCATATTTAATTTTGAAAAAAAGCTGAATAATTATATTTATGTATTGATAGTTTCTATGGTTGTTATTGTTTTAAAATGTTTTTAGTATTTTCACAGTAAGCTATTTTTTAAATTGTAAGCTCCCCAGAGTCATTGATTAAGATGGGTGGCTATAGAAATAGAAATATAACACTTTTATTTGGCCAAGTGGATTTCACACAAAGAATTTGTCTCAGGCGCAAAAGCTCTCCATGTACATGCAAAAAAACATGGTAATAATACTGTAATCATAATAACAATGCCAGTAACAGAAGGTAGTAGATAAGGTGAGAAGGATAATACTGCCATGCTACATGGGTAAATAGACCTTATATTTACACATTATCAATATACTTAGAATTAGATATATTATGTAGATTGGTATTAAGTAAGAATAGAGTATTAAAACCAAGCAATGAATATGGACGGGGGGTTGGACTAGATGACCTACAAGGTCCCTTTCAACTCTGATTATCTGTTAAATCTGTTAAATGTATAAACTGTAATTGTTATGTAATTATTGCACAAGATATTTGTATGGCACACTGTTTAAACGGAAGATGGATTGTTTGTATAAAATAAAATAAAAAATTTACAAAAAATATATGCTTAGATGTTATACTTAATTTGAATGAATGAGTGAGTGAGTAAATAATGCTTGGAATATTGATGTTCAAAATTGTAATTAACATTGACAGAGTATTTTTTTTTCAAACCTCTTGAAAGGATTTTGGCGATGGACTGAGCCAGAGAGGGCTTCTCGGCTACCATAAGGACTATCTTCATCTTCAGAGAATGGTGATAAAGCCTTCAAATTGAAAGAAAATATTTCAACCTAAACAAGGAAAAAAAATAACATTATTGAATCACTTTGGAAAGATGGGCTGAAAAATTCAGTTTCTCTTCTCAGTTTATTTCTTTGTATCCCATCTTTATTATTTTTACAAACACAAGGTAGTGAACATATACAACATCTTCCTCCTTCTATTATCCCCACAACAACCACCTTGTGAGGTGAAGTTGGCTGCAAGAGAGAGGCACTGGCCCCAAGTTACCCAACTGGCTTTCATAGCTAAGGCAGAACTTGAACTCACGGTCTCTTATTTTCTAGCCTGCTGCCTTTACCACTAGACCAAAGTTACTGTTTGCTTGCCCAGAACATCTGCCCACCTGGTGCCTAACATACCCTTTTTAAAAACTCTCTTCCAGTATAGTTTGCCAGATTTAGTGTGAAAATGTTTATTGGGTATAAACACTTTCCAAGACATAATTCTATATTGTTCAGCAAGATCTTCACTTCCAACCATTTAACCACCATTCAAAGTTATAAAACCATTCAATAAAGTAGCTTATGACTGGTTCAAAGATAGTATTAATAAGCATAGGTGCCTTGAGTGCAATCCCAAAACATCTAGAGCACCCCTTGAACACCATCGGCATTGACAAAATCCCTGTCAGTCAATTACAAAAGGCAGCTTGATTTGGAACAGCTGACATCCTGTGATTTCTTTAACACCATCAAACATCCACATATGCCAATTCTAGGTCCTTGAGAAAGACTTGATAAGTGGATAAAAATGCCACCTATTAAAAAAAGAAGTCTAAACATCTGGCTGGCTGTGCAACCAACCACAATAATAATAATAGAGGTGCCTTGGATGCAATCTCAAACATCTGGAACACCACTTCAATCCCCACAGTCAATTACAAAAGAATAGTTTCGACACCATCAAACAACATCTGTCTAATCCAGGTCCTTGGAAAGGATTTGATGGGAGGATAAAAATGCCAATCCTGGCTGACTGTGCAACCAACCTCATCATCATCATCATAATATATTAAACCTGCATGCAGCCCAATTCTCAATGACTCGCCATTATTAATGGATGGCTACTTCTATTTTATGTTAGGATTAACATTCACATGATATCTGCATTCTCACTAACACACCAAGCCTCACACAGTTTAGCCCAGGTTTTGAACTAACCATCCTATATTGGGCCCATTTTTGTTCTGGAATAAGCATTAACTAGGTTATAGACTCAGTTAAGACAAAAAAACAAAGCATAACCATATGTGATAAAAAAAAATAATAGCTTTGCTATTAATAAAGCATGAATTCCCCTGGCTGCAATTAGAAATACAGCTACGACAAAAGTTATTTTAGGAACTTTACATCACACTACCCAAATAATGTCTATTGAATTCTTACGTTAGTTAGTTGGTTAGAAATGTTAGTTATTTGTTACAAATTGTTTTGATAATTTTTTTGATAAAAATGCCAAAAGAAGAGCCTATGATTAATTTCACCAGTGTCAAAAATCTTCCAGCATCGGAGATTTGACGACAGACATCAAACTGCCATAAAACAAGAAAGTCCTACAAATGGTACTGCTTGTGAATTGGTCCATTTACAACTCTGGTTTAAAATAAAATAGGCCATCATCAAGGTTTTTGCCAATTCCTCTCCATTACAATCCAGGGAGAATTAAAAACGGTTAAAAGGAAGAACAGAGAAAAAAAATAAGACGCCAATCATTCCATAGGAGGGAAAAAGGGCATTTCTACATTTTCTTTTTTCTTTTTATTCCTTCTTTTCTAATGTCCTTTTCTCCAGCTTAATTTTTTACATTTTATAAGATTTGTAAAATCCTAATAAATAAGGTTTGTTTGTTCGTTTGTTTTTAAAAAAGGATTCAGAAGCCAGAGATCAAACCTGAGCAACGTTCAGAGAAAGATTTAATTCTGCAAGAACAGCTCTCGCGCACAGATCCCACTCCCCCTTCGGAGTCCCACCCCACGACCCCACCTGAGCTGCCCCACTCGCGGGGACGCGTGTCTCTCGTGGGAAAGCCAATCAACCAGTCGTGGGAAAGGTGCAAAGGCAGGCTCGCTCACTCGCTCGCTCACTTCCCTGCAACGTGCAAGGACAGGTGTGTGCAAGGGAAGGCGGCTCCCCGCTGGATTCGGAGCCCCCTCCCCAAGCCCGCGAGGGGCACCCCCGCCTGTTTTGCTCCGCTGGTTCAATGCACGCCGGGCGAGGCGGAGCCCAAAAGCGGGTTTAAGGAGGCGGAGGAGAAGGAAGAGGAGGTGGCCTCCGACGCCGCCTTCCCCGCCGCTTCTACTGCCGGGTCAGCTGAAGCCCAGCGCCGCCTCCGACGCCGCCTTTTTCCCGAGCCGGCCGGAGATGCTCTCCGGCTTCTGCTATCCTTCCTGCCGGCTGGTCCTCCGCGCGCGTTGCCATGGAGACGCAGCATCCTTTCGCCCGGCGAGGCGTTCGTTCCAAACCTGGCGGGATGAAGGGTTTCTGATCCCGGCTTCCTTTATTTCTTACCTGAAAAGAGCGCGTGCAATTAAAGGGTGTGTGTGTGTGTGTGTGTGTGTGTGTGAGAGAGAGAGAGAGAGAGAGAGAGAGACAGACAGACAGACAGACAGACAGACAGAGATAGAGACGGATAGAGAGAGACAGAGACAGAGAGAGATAGACAGACAGAGAGAGAGAGAGACAGAGAGAGTCGGGGCAAACAAACTAACAACAACAACAACAATAATAGTACATGTTAAAGAAACTACTTGGTTGATACTTAGGATGCTGGCAGCAACCCGTATCAACCATTAGGGCCAGACCATTATATTTGTGATACATTTTAGAATAGAATACCTTTATTGTCATTGCATTCCACGAATACAATGAAATTTGAAAGCTACCCCACAACAGTGCCCCAAACACCAGATCACAATCACACTACAGAGTATTTAAAAATTAAAATAATTATAATGATAATAATAGGACTAAATCACAAATGCACTGTTTGATTCAAGACAATTATTGCCTTGGAAAAGAAACTTTCTCAATCTATTAGGCCTCATTTTAAGACACCTATAACGCCTCCCTGATGGTAACAGTTCGAAATATGAATGTCCAGGATGAGAATGGTCTGTGGAGATTTTTAGTGCTCTCGAGAGGAGTCTGGTCTTCACAATCTCTTCCAAAGAAGAAAGAGAGCAACCGATGATTTTTTGTGCTGTGTTTATAACTTTCTGGAGCATCTTCT
Organism: Bungarus multicinctus; assembly: GCA_023653725.1. Classification (NCBI taxonomy): domain Eukaryota; kingdom Metazoa; phylum Chordata; class Lepidosauria; order Squamata; family Elapidae; genus Bungarus; species Bungarus multicinctus. The sequence continues at coordinate 178,877,053 of CM042836.1, forward strand.
GATCCACTTTTAAATGATCAGTTGACTGAATTTCATGCTTAATGAATAAAAGAGATAATAATAATAATAATTCAGACAGACAGGCATTTGGCCCAGAACACACCTGACATAACAATAGTTGAAAAGAAAAAGGGTTTGGTTCATTGATATTGCAATACCTGGTGATGCACGAATTGTAGACACACAGCAAGAAAAAAATCAAGTATCGGGACTTACAAATTGAAGTTGAGCGACTTTGGAAAAATAAATCGTGTGTTATCCCAATTGTAATTGGAGCCCTTGGAGCAATACCTAAAGGGCTGCCTCGCTATTTGGAAATCCTGAATTTATCAGACTTGAATACCCTGATTCTACAAAAAGACCACCCTACTTGGAACAGCTTATATCCGCTGACGCTACCTGAACAGTTCCTAGGTCCATGGTTAGGACTCGAGCTGTTGAGCTACCAACCAGCCCCAAAGGCTGTGAATCTCACCAAAGATTTAATAATAATAATAATAATAATAATAATAATACAAAGACCTACAAATAGAAATGGAACGACGGCAAGCAAGGGTAGTACTAATAGTCATAGGCGCCTTGGGTATAGTCCCAAAACAACTGGAGCATCACTTGAACAACATCGGTGGCATTGACAAATTTGCCACCAGTCAATTGCAGAAGGCAGCTTTCTTTGGAACAGCTTCCATCCTGCGGCAAGATCTGTAACACCGTTAAACACCAGATTTGCCTATCCCAGGTCTATTGGTAAGGACTCAATAGCTAGACAAAAATGCCAAACCCAGTCTGAACATCTGGCTGACTGTGCGATTAATAGTAGTAGTGGTAGTAGTAGTGGTAGTAGTAGTGGTAGTAGTAAAAAAAGTCAAGAAATTGCAGCTTCCTGCTATAACACCAGTAGAACTGCAAAAAACTGCACTACTCAACATCGTATGTACATTTTAAGAAGATACTTGGTTGATACCTAGGATGCTGGAAGCAACCTGTATCAACCATCAATGCCAGTTAATAATATTTGTGATACATTTTTAAATGTTCCGTTGACCGAGTTTCTTGTTTAATTAATAAAAGTATAATAATAACAACAATAACAACAACAATGTTGGAAGCCAGTCTGAGACTGGGAAGTATTGATTTCATATATGAGTTCATATAGTTTTATTAATTAATTTGATTTTTATCCCGTCATTATTACTTTATAAGTAACTCAAGGTGGCAAACCTATGATACTCCTTCCTTTCCTGCCTAAGCAGGGGGTTGGATTAGAAGACCTCCAAGGTCCCTTCCAACTCTGTTATTCTATTCTATTCCTATTTACCCACAAAAACAAGGTGGGTTGGACTGAGAAAGAGGGATTGGCCCAAAGTCAGCCAACCGGCTTTCATGCCTAAGATGGGACTAGAATTCACAGTCTTCTAGTGATGGGCCCAAAGTCACCCCGCCAGCTTTCATGCATGAAACAGGATTAGAACTCAGAGTCTCCTGGTGATTAGTCCAGAGCTGCATATAACTGAAAGATCAGATTAGGGACCGATGATCACAAAGAAAATCAACCTAAATTTCAAGAAGAGTCAAAAACAACTTGGTGGCACATAAACATCAATTTGGTCTAGATTTTATACAATTTCAGATATATTGATTTCATTCCGTTTTGGTGCCACCCAACTCCAGAGCAACTCTAAGCAGCTCACCGTTTAAATGCAGTTCACCAATGCAAAATACACTTTATCTACCAATATTTCTCAGTGAAATCACCTTCATGTACCATTAAAAAAGAAAAAAGAAGAAACCACTGACTGCATATGTTCAAACTCTTATTTTTAATCTCCTCTGACATTCTGTTGAATACATGTAGTTCTGGTTTTGTTACACTTATGCTGATGCTAGAGAAATCGCAATAATACAGCACATGGCTTAAGAATGATTTTCAAAATCCAAAAATTATTTCAGAAAGCTGTTTCAGAACAGCTCCTTGAGGTCATAGCTGGCGTGGCAGTTGGGACCCCCAGGCTTATGGTCATGGGGGATTTCAACTTGCCCTCTGCCGGCGGTGCCTCGGGGACTGCTCAAGAGTTCGTGGCTTCCATGACGGCCATGGGCCTGACCCAGCTAATTCGGGACCCTACTCACGTGGGAGGTCACACCTTGGATCTGGTTTTTGTCTCTGATCAGTGGCAGAGTGATCTGGGTATAGGGGATATAGTTGTGGAACCCCTGTCATGGACGGATCACTCGCTCCTGAAGCTCGACTTCCGTTCCGCACCCCCTGACCGCAGGGAGGCGGGACCATTAAAATGGTACCGCCCCAGGCGCCTGATGGACCCTGATAGGTTCCTGACGGAGCTTGGGCCATTCCCCGAAGCTCGCACACACGACTCGGTTGAGGGCTTGGTCGCCACCTGGGATAGGTGGCTGCTGGGGCCCTTGACCGAGTCGTGCCCTTGCGGCCTCTGACCCGGTGCCGATCCCAAGTGGCTCCCTGGTTTTCTGAGGAGCTAAGGGAGATGAAGCGCTGGAAAAGACGCCTAGAGAGCAGTTGGAGGGCTAGCCGCTCTGGGTCTGATCGAACACTATTACGATCTTATATCAAGACGTATTTAGTGGCGATAAGAATGGCGAGGAGGTCTTACCTCTCCACCCTTATTGCGTCCGCGGAAAACCGCCCAGCCGCCCTGTTTAGGGTGACCCGCTCCCTCCTGGAGGTGGGAGCGCGGGAGGACCCCTTGCAGGGACTGAGGAGTTTTCTAGGTTTCTGCAGGACAAAATTGCTCAGATCCGGGACGAGCTGAACTCCAACTGGGCATCTCCGGGCGGGGGTGGATATCGGTGAGGTCAATTGGGTTGAGTTCGATCCTGTTACCGTGGAGGACGTGGACAGGATACTGGGGGGACTGAATGCCACCACCTGTTTGCTGGACCCGTGCCTCTCCTGGCTGGTCTTGGCCACTCGGGAGGTGACACGAGGCTGGTTCCAGGGTATTATAAACGCTTCCTTGAGAGAGGGGCTGTTACCCGCCGCCTTGAAAGAGGCGGTGGTGCGGCCCCTCCTCAAGAAACCGTCCCTGGACCCAGCATTGTTATCTAATTATCGTCCTGTCTCCAACCTTCGCTTTGTTGCGAAGGTTGTTGAGAGTGTGGTGGCACGTCAGCTCCCGCAGTACCTGGATGAAGCGAGTTATCTCGACCCCCTCCAATCGGGTTTCAGGCCCGGGCACAGCACGGAGACGGCGTTGGTCGTGTTGGTGGATGACCTCTGGAGGGCCCGGGACAGGGGTTGTTCCTCTGTCCTGGTCCTGTTAGATCTCTCAGCGGCTTTTGATACTGTCAACCACAGTATCTTATTGCGGCGGTTGGAGGGGTTGGGGGTGGGGGGCACCGTGCTGCGGTGGTTCACCTCCTTCCTCTCCGACCGTTCGCAATTCGTGTTGACAGGGGGGCAGAGATCGGCCCTGAGGCCCCTACTGTGTGGGGTGCCTCAGGGGTCGGAGCTCTCGCCCCTGCTGTTCAACATTTATGTGAAGCCGCTGGGTGAGATCATCCGTGGCTTCGGGGTGGAGTTCCATCAGTACGCTGATGATACTCAGCTGTACATCTCCACCCCGGGCCACCCCAATGAAGCCGTCGAAGTGATGTCCCGGTGCCTGGAGGCCGTGCGGAGTTGGATGGGTCGTAACAGGCTTCGTCTCAACCCGACCAAAACCGAGTGGCTGTGGTTTCCTGCGCCCAGATACAGCCAGCTTGTTCCTTCGCTGGCCGTGGGGGGAGAAGTCTTGACCCCCGTGGAAAGGGCGCGCAATCTGGGTGTCCTCCTGGATGTACGGCTGTCCTTAAAAGAACACATTGCAGCCGTCGCCAGGGGAGCTTTTTATCAGATTCGTCTGATCTACCAGTTGCGGCCCTTTCTGGATCTGGGCGCACTTTGCACAGTCACTTCCGCCCTCGTTATCTCCCGCCTGGACTATTGCAATGCTCTCTACATGGGGCTCCCCTTGAAGAGTCTCCGGAGGTTGCAGTTGGTCCAGAATGCAGCCACGCGGGTGATTGTGGGTGCCCCTCAGAGCTCCCATGTTACACCGCTTCTCCGCAGGCTGCACTGGCTTCCTGTGGCCTACCGGATTCGATTCAAGGTGGTACTGATGGTATTTAAAGTGCTCCATGGCTCGGGACCTGGGTACTTAGGGGGAAACCTGCTGCCATCATCAACCTCCCGCCGCCCAGTACGCTCCCACAGGGTTGCCCTACTTGGGGTACCGCTGCCCTGCTGTTGTCGGCTGACGGCCCCGAGAGTTCGGGCTTTCTCTGTGGGAGCTCCCTCCCTATGGAATGATCTCCCCCCGGAGATACGGGCCATGACGGATATCCTGACCTTCCGGCGCGCAGTGAAAACCCTATTTTTTAGACAGGCTGGCCTGGCCCAGTAATTAGGCTCTGGTTTTAAATTTAATTGGGTTTTAGTAATTAATTTTATATTTTTAATTTTTAATCGAATCCCTGATTTTATATTGTTAAATTTTCAATTAGACGGGACACAGCCGGACCAACGTGTTTAATATATTTTTAATTGTATTTATAGTGTATTTATTATGTGTTTTTAGTAGGCTGTACACCGCCCGAGTCCCTTTTTGGGAGAGGGAGCGGTATAAAAGTTTGATAAATAAATAAATATATACCCTCTCACACAGAGGAAGTTGAACAAATTTGGGACTTAAATCTTTTGATACCAGCCATACATTTATGAGTCATCTAAGGGAGAGCATCGACTAACTAAGAAAATTATCCCTTTCTTTGTAAATTGGTCATGAAGGAAAGTTGTAGAAAAAGAAAAAGGATTAAGTTCTGTTATTTTTAGCCGCATGCCAGGAGTTTATAACTTGCAGTCAAGCACAAAAATAGATTTGCACATTGTTTTCGTAGTCCACAAGAGGGCAGTAAGAGCGTACATATGGGAAGTTTTAGGCACAATTAAGTTAGGTACTGGATTTTCCCTTACACCTAACGCACATGGTCCCATGCTTGTGTAATTGTACCATTGCTTTGGAATGTAGAAGAAAATTTGTTTAAACCCAGATTTCCTTGCCACCTTCTATTGGAAAGTTATTTAAAACAACAGATCAGGACAATGAACCTCTCCTTGATCCCAAATACTGAACCTTAAATTTCCCCAAATGAACAAGATTCCCAAAAATGAACATCCCTGTTACAAAAAAAGAATAGCAGAATATCTTATGCCACCAGACTTGAAATTCTAGACCTAGAAAACCTAGAATTATACCACCTTCGGTCCGATCTAAGTATAATACATAAAATTATATATTGCAATGTCCTACCTGTTAATGAATACTTCACTTCAACCATAATAATACAAGAGCAAATCATAGATACAAACTCAAGGTAAGCTGCACCAAACTTGATTGCAGGAAATACAACTTCAGCCACAGAATGGTCAATGTCTGGAATACTCTACCTGACTCTGTGGTTTCTTCCCCAAACCCCAAAAACTTTAACCTTAGACTCTCTACTATTGACCTCACCGCTTTCCTAAGAGGTCTGTAGGGGGCGTGCATAAGCGCACCAAAGTGCCTACCGTCCCTGTCCTATTGTTTCTTTTTATTTTTTAATTTTTCTTACATGTATCCATGTATTCATAACTATGTTTTTATTTATACCTATTATCTTGTAAGCAACTGACAAATAAAAATAAATAAAATAAATAAATAAAATAGAAAACCCAGAAGATTTCCTTGCAACTTTCTATTGGAAAGTTGTTTAAAACAACTGATCAGGACAACGAATCTCTCTTTGATCCCAAATACTGAACCTTAAATTTCCCCCAAATGAACAAGCTTTGTAAAAATGAATATCCCTGTTACAAAAGAAGAATAGCAGAAGGGACCTGGGAGGTCTTCTACTCCAACCCCTGTTCAAGCAGGAGTACCAATACCATTTCAGACAAGTGGTTGTTCAATCTCTTCTTTCAAATTTCCAGTGATGGAGCACCCACAACTTCTGGAGGCCAGTCCAGAAGTTATTATTATTGGTTATGTTTATGCAGATGTTCCACGACGCAAACCAGAGGTGGGTATTCAGCAGGTTCTAACCAGTTATGGAGAACCAGTAGCGGAAATTTTGAGTAGTTCAGAGAACCAGCAAATCCCACCTCTGACTGGAGACTTTACAGTATCCTTCCCCTACCAAGCCACGTCCACAAAACCGGTAGTAAAAAAAATTTGAATCCCACCACTGACCCAAACATCATCAGTGCTAGTAAGGAGTAAGGTTTGGTGCAGGTTTCTAGCACTGATGATGCTACCTAGTTGGGTAATGAAACGTCTGCAAGAAATAACCAAGCTCAGAATGTACCAAAGTCTCCACAGTCCTCCTCCTCCTCTCCACAAACCCCACTCTCTTCTAACACTGATGATGCTACCTAGTTGGGTAATGAAATGTCTGCAAGAAAACAACCAAGCTCAGAAAGAACCACGAAGCCAACAATGCTCCTCCTTCTCTCCTTATCTTCCACTCCACAAACTCCACTCTCTTCTAGCACAGATGATGCTACCTAGTCGGGTAATGAAACGCCTGCAAGAAAACATCCCAACTCAGAGAGCACCAAGGACCCCCTCAAGTTAGTCAATGGCCTGTAATATCCTTCCATCCACTGGCTAGGTTGTCCTCCCCTGTGAGCCAGGGCCTTGGACGGGAATCCCAGTTCGCCTTCAGTTTGGCAATTCAAATGCAAACCCTTTGCTCCTGAATCTACTTTCTCCCAAGGAAACCAGGCAGCTTTTGCAGAAATTTAATTCCAACTACGTAAATCTCAAAAGACAAAGCTTGAGGGATGGTGGAGGGCAGGAGGGGAGGGAAACCGACAATCTCTGTTCCAATCGTGGCATGTGGAGAATGCACCAAACTTTGCCGGCTGCACTCACGCAAACGACATTCTCCACATGCCAATTAGGTCCAAAAAAAAAAAAAGGGGGGGGGGGGGAGGAGAGAGTTGGCCATTACTGGTTTATGGCCTCAAATAGTTTACGGGTGTAAGGCGCATGGGACAGAGTTCAGAAGAAGGGTTGGAATTCTTTTTCCAGATGGATGCCTTCTCTCAGGCGTTGGGAGCCCCCAGATGCTGCCTCTATCTTTGCTAACATATTTCTCCCCCCTCCCCTCAAAATCCTGTGGGGAGGGGGCTGATTCTGGAGAGGGGGGGGTTGTAAAGTTAACAAGAGGCACTAGACAATAGATGCAAAAGTTAGAAAATGGATGATGAAAGAGGATCAACAAGTTAGGAACAAATACAGGTATAAAACTAAACAGAAGGATACGTATCGTAAGCAATATTGGTACTAGATTGTACCTAATTGCAAGTCAAAATATATAGAGTGATAAATGTACAGAGAAGAGTGTTATAACTATGGATACAACAGATATAAGTATGTTGTATAATAGCAATTTTTTAATTCTTTTTTCTATGGACTACTATACTATATGAAAAAGAGAAAAATGGTCGTAACTAGGCTGTATAACATGATGTATATTTTTAAACGGTGCTGATACAACCAGCATATCATTGTTGCAAAACTGAAATTGTGATGTAAGATGAAGGAAAATGCACAATAAAAATATTTTTTAAAAGAAAATAAAGTTAACAAGAAGGAATTTCAAGCAACTTCCTTTCTGGGTGGACAACATCTCCTTTAGAAACCCATTCGATCTTTCAAAATGTGCTGAAAGTTTTCTGTTTTATTTATTTTGCATTGTACAATTTGATGATAAAGAAATTACTGGATGGAGGATGGAGAGAAATGGTCTGTGTGGGTTTTTTTTTTCTTTCCTTTTTTTTTTCCTCCAAAAAGAATATTCTCATTATTTTTTTCCAGGCTAGCCAAGGGATTCATAAGATAAGTGTGTGCTTTCCTGCTACAATTATTTCCATGGAGGTCTGACATAACTTCAGCCTTACTGGCTTCTCAAATTTCTATTAAATCCACCCATGAGATTACTATTATTATTTTTACGCTAGAAAAACTTGGACACTCTCAGAGAGCGTGATGAAAAAAATGTCTTGACAGTAGAACAAGTTCCAAACCAATCAAAAATTGGAAGGAATCAATCGGGTGATCTTTTTGCAAAAAACGCGTATTTTGCTAAATCTGTTTCGGTGAGCTGCAATGGACAAATGGCTGCAGAAGTTGATGGAATTAGCAGAGATGACTAAACCGACTGGTTCGATAAAAGAAAAGAAAAAACACAATTACTTTTGTTTCTACCTGGAAACCATTTCTGGACTTCGTGCTTGAGATGGGGGAAAAAAATGAAACTTTGATTTTGGATCTTAACAATTAGATAGATTTGCTGCTATAGAAACGTCTGGTTTATATTAGTAGATAAAAGTAAAAAAAAATGAGATTTGGTGTTATGAATCTTCTTCTACTGCACCAAAGGGAGTGAAAAGTTAACGCCTTTTTTTCTTCTTCCTTTTTTTACCCTACACTTTTCCCTCCTCTGTTTTTCCTGGGGTTTTTTTTTTTTTTTTGCATTTTTGCATTTTATATTATGAACTAATTAAAAGGACAATTAAAAAATGAAAAGGAGAAAAAACTGATTTGCACCTCGCCAAAACTGATGATTTTTATCCAAATATGAAAAACCTGCTCCCGGATTCCTTCTGACTTTTTTTCCTACTATAGACCACAGAGAATCCTCAATTTACACCCATTTGTTTAGTAACTATTCAAAGTTGCAAGGCACTGGGGAAAAAAAGGGACTTATGTTTGGTCCACACACTTATGGCCATCGCATCGTCAGCATCCTCACGTCACGGGATGAAAATGTAGATGCTCGGCAACTTGGCATGTATTTTTTTAAAAAAAACCCAAGCACTCAAAAGAAAGTTGGAAAACTGGGCGCAACTCGCTCCATCATTTATTCCCTGAGCAACTGCAGTGATTCACTTAACAAGACTTGCAAAAAAAAAAAAGGTCACAAAATTGGGTGCAACCCACTTAGCAACTTAGCAGTGGAAATCCCATCCCCTATTATTGTCATAAATTGAGGTCTATCTGTCCTATAGGTCTCCTTCAAGTGAGTTAGCAGGCCTTTAAGCTCCTTTCCAAGATTTTATGTCTAGAAAAGCTTAAAGGAATTTAAAACACCCTGAGAATAAAGGTGGAAAAACTGAAGAATATCTTGCGGATCAAGATTCCAAGGATAGATTTTTTGCACCATGTTACTTTGGATGTTTACGGAGATTCTCAGTCATCCAGTTCAGTGCTGGGAATTCAAAATTTTTTACTACTGGTTCTGTGGGCTTGGCTTGGTGGGCGTGGCTTGGTGGGCGTGGCAGAAGAAGGATACTGCAAAATCCCCCTTCTCTCCCCACTCCACTAACCTGCTTTCCAGCTCCGTTCTCCTGGGCAAGGCAACCAAAGGAAACCCAGCCGATCAGCTGGGACTCAATGGGAGGCAGAGAATAGATGGGATTGGCGGGGCCAGTCAGAGGTGGGATTGGCCGGTTCTCCGAATGACTCCAAATTTCTGCTACCGGTTCTCCAGAACTGGTCAGAACCAACTGAATACCACCTCTGATCCAGACCATGGCTGTCCCAAAGGTGCTTTTCCAAAAGGCAATAGACTTTCTGGGTTTTGTTTTGTTTTTTTGCTTGAAGATGTTTCGCTTCTCATCCAAGAAGCTTCTTCAGTTCTGGCTGAATAGTAGAGGATGGAAGTGGCCTCGACAACTCTCAGAAAAAGCACTAACGACCAGACGACTGCAAGGAATATAAATCCACCTTCCAACATTCAGTAAGAACAGAAGAAGCTTCTTGGAGGAGAAGTGAAATGTCTTCAAAGAAAAACAAAGAAAGTCCAGTTGCCTTTTGAAAAAGCATTTTGGGGATATTAATTTGAATCTTGATCATCCTCAAAATTCTAACCCTCAAAATTTCTAGTCCACCTTTTCTCCAGAAACTCGAGACAGGGTGTAGATTTGAGTCCTTCAATAGTTAAAACAGACAACATGTAGATTTAACCGAATCTATCTACCTACCTACCTACCTATCTATCTAGCATCTATCTACCTCTCTCCGCTTCTATCTATCTATCTATCTATCTATCTGTCTGTCTGTCTGTCTGTCTGTCTGTCTGTCTGTCTGTCTGTCTGTCTGTCTATCTATCTATCTATCTATCTATCTATCTATCTATCTATCTATTACAGGTAGTTCTTGACTTATGATCACAGTGGAGCCCAAAATTTCTGCGGCTAAATGAGATACTTTTAAGTATGTTTTGCCCCATTTTTTACAAGCTTTCTTGCCACAGCTGTGAACGTGAATTCCTGCCCTTGTCGCTAACAGCAACACACGGTTGTTAAGTGAATCTGGCTTCCCCATTGATTTTGCTTGTCAGAAGATCGCGGAAGGGAATCACATGATTGACACTGCAACCGTCATAAATATGAGTCAGTTGCCAAGCGTCTGAATTTTGATGACGTCACCACGGGGACGGTTATAAATGTGAGAAATTGTCATAAATCCCTTTTTTTCAGTGGCGGTTGTAACTCTGCTCCAGAAGCAGACGGTTGTAAGTCGAGGACTACCTGTAACTACCCCCAAACTCATCCGAATGGACTTTGATCGAACATAAAAGGAAAAATCCCAATTCTTTAACCCAAAACCTTCCTCCCTTCTCCATCCCATTAGTCTTTATAAATTGCCCTCCGCTCTTGAGTTCATAAAGTTCTCTTGCTATCCCCTGAAAGGAACCTGCAGTTCCTTCAAGACCCTTGAACACCGGAGGTCTTACTTGCAAGTAAACACCCACCCACGACCTCACCCCACATGGGAGACACACACACACACACACACACACACACACACACACACACACACACATGATTGCTAAAGAAAAAAAAAGCAGCCAGAAAATTTTCCCTGATTAACACCAGTGTGGTCTGCTGGTCATTTCAGGCTAACCTTTGCACCAACAATGAAAAGTGCAAGGAAGAGAAGGCAGGGTGGTGGGTCTGTGTGTGTGTGTGTGTGTGTGTGTGTGTGTGTGTGTCTGTCTGTCTGTCTGTCTGTCTGTCTGTCTGTCTATCTGTCTCTCTCTGTCTCTCTCTCTTTCTCTGTCTTTCTCTCTTCAACTTCCCACACTCTCTTTCTTTCTCTCTCTCTCTGTCTCCCTCTGTCTCTCTCTTTCTCTCTCTATCTCTCTCTCCCTCTTTCTCTCTGTGTCTCTCTTTCTCCTCTCTCTCTCTCTTCTCTCTCTCTCTCTCTCTCTCTCTCTCTCTCTTTCCTCTTCTCTCTGTCTCTCTCTCTTCTCTCTCTCTTTCTCTCTGTGTCTCCTTTCTTTCTGCTCTCTTCTTCTCCCACACTCTCTTTCTTTCTCTCTCTCTCTCTTTCTCTGTCTCTCTCTTTCTCTTCAACTTCCCACACTCTCTTTCTTTCTCTCTCTCTCTGTCTCCCTCTGTCTCTCTCTTTCTCTCTCTCTCTCTCTCTCTCTCTTTCTCTCTGTGTCTCTCTTTCTTTCTCTCTCTCTCTCTTTCTCTGTCTCTCTCTTTCTCTTCAACTTCCCACACTCTCTTTCTTTCTCTCTCTCTCTGTCTCCCTCTGTCTCCCTCTCTCGTCTCTCTCTCTCTCTCTCTCTCTTTCTCTCTCGTGTCCTCTCTTTTCTTTCTCTCTCTCTCTCTCTCTTTCTCTGTCTCTCTCTTTCTCTTCAACTTCCCACACTCTCTTTCTTTCTTTCTCTCTCTCTCTTTCTCTCTTTCTCTGTCTCCCTCTGTCTCTCTCTTTCTCTCTTTCTCTCTCTCTCTTTCTCTCTCTCTCTTTCTCTCGTGCCCTCTCTTGTCTTTTTTCCTTCTCTCTCTTTCTCTCTCTCTTTCTCTCTGTCTCTCTCTGCCTCTCCCTCTTTATCTCTCTCTCTGTCTCTCCCCCCTCCTCTCTTTTCCCCTCTATTCATCCCGGCTGCCTTCCTGTCAATAGGAAATGTAGCTCCGATTCCCTAATTGGAACTGACAGGCACTGCTTGCTCCCTGTCCTCTGCGACCCCCTGAATTGGGGGCGAAAGGCTGGGTGTTCCCGACCTCAGGATCTTATCTTCCAGATTCCTTTCCTGGGCACATCTGTTGGAATCCATCTGGAGCCCATCTTCAAAAGGTCACCTTTGACCAAGGCCGGCTGAGTTTAGCTCCGTTTGTTTACAAGCCAGCCTTTCTGCTCCTTTCCCCCCCACCCCAGCCACCCCCAAATTCCCCCACACACACACACACACCCATGGTTTGATGGATTCATTTGGGGCAGTCCCACCCACAAGTAAATTGGGGGAGGGGAAAGAGATTACCCTTTATTTATTTGCTTACCCTTTCCACCTGCATGGGGAGAGGGATCTTAATTCCAATCCAAGCCCTATGCAATATCATAGAAAAAGCTGCACACCCCTAGTTTGAAAAAATTAGAAGCAAGAGAGGTTTGCCAAAAAATCACGTTCAACAGGCAAAAGAGTTGAAAAGGAGTCTCAGAAATGACAAAAACCATTTTCCATATATATATATATATAGAAAACACACACACACAAACACACATGCACGCACATATATATGTGTATGCGTGTGTCTGCACACCAACATATATACACAGTGTGTGTCCCAGTCAATCCCAGTCAATTTTTAAAAAGATGAGATCCAGTGTAATACACACACACATAAACGTGTGTGTGTATATACACCAACATATATACACAGTGTGTGTGTGTTTGTGTGTATTGGTGAGATCCAGTGCAATACACACACACATATGCACACACAGTGTATATATGTTGGTGTGTGTACTGTGCATATATGTTGGTGTGTGTATTGCACACACACACACACACGTGTGTGTGTGTGTGTGTGTGTGTGTGTGTGTGTGTTGCACTGGATCTCACCTTTTTAAAAATGAACTGGGACTGAGCTCATGGAAGGGACAAAACAGAATAGTGGAGTTAGAAGGGACCTTGGAGGTCTTCTAGTCCAACCCCCTTCTCAAGAAGACTATATACCATTTCAGACAAATGACTGTCCAATCTCCAGTAATAGAGCACCCACAACTTCTGGAGGCAAGCTGTCCCACTGGTTAATTGTCCTCGCCGTTAGGAAATTTCTCCTTAGTTCTAGGTTGCTTCTCTCCTTGATTAGTTTCCATCCATTGCTCCTTGTCCTGCCTTCAGGACTTTGGAGAATATTTATTTATTTATTATTTATTTATTTAATTCAATTTATATACCGCCCTTCTCCAGAAGGACTCAGGGCGGTGCACAGCCTACTAAAACAACAACATATACAAAAGTTAAAATAAAATTAAATAAGGGCTGCTATCAAATCTAAAATCCCAACGTTAAAACCATAATTAAAACCCCATTAAAAATCAATTTAAGATCTTGACTCCCTCTTCTTTGGGGCAGCCCCTCATATACTGGATGACTATCATATCACCCTGTTGGAAGTTACGATTCCCCACTCTTCTAGGAAAAGGAAAGAAATCTTAAAACCTTAGAAGGGGAAGGAAAATTCCCCTAAAAGAAAGGAGAGGGTCAGCTCCTTTAGCCCCCACCTTGGCATGGGATACAGAAAAAGCCTACAAATAAGCTAAGATCCTTTCCCATGTAAATCGAATAGCTGGCAAGCTATAAAAACTTGTGAAAAGCTAAAACCAAAAGGCATAACAGGAAACTCAGGCTTCTGCAACCTAATGCAACAGGCAGCTACAAAGTGAACTTTTACCAAATACAGAATGACAGAGTTGGAAGGGTCCTTGGAGGTCTTCTAGTCCAGCCCCCTGCTCAAACAGGAGACCCTATACCATTTTAGACACATTGCTGTCCATCTCCTTTTAAAACCCTCCAGTGATGCAGCACCTACATCTCCTGAAGGTAAGTTGGTGCCACCCTCTGAAAACAACAACATGAATGTCTTATATTTGCAATGCTTATTGGAACAGTTTAGACCAGGGATGGGATTCAAAGTTTTTAACAACCGGTTCTGTGGGCGTGGCTTAGGTGGTGGGCGTGGCTTGGTGATCATGTTATTGGCTGGGCGTGGCCAACTCAATATCACTCATATCGAGGCACGCATGTCCTCGCCTGGCCTCTCGTGACTGTGGGGATGCTGCAACAGTCGTAAGTGTGAAAAATGGTCATAAGTCTCTTTTTTCAGTGCCATTGTAACTTTGAATGGTCACTCCACACAAGCAAAGTACCAGCAAAGGAGGAGGAAAAAAAACTCCAGAGAAGTTCCTGAGACAGGAAGTCTAGTCCTGCCAAGAACATAATAAGGGTTAACGGAGAGGCAGTTTCTGTAAGCAACACCAGAATGTTTCCTTCCTGCCTTCCTTACAGGATTAGGCCAGGAATTTCTTCTAACAACCGGTTCTCCAAACTGCTTAGAATGTTAACAACCGGTTCTAGTGAATAGGTGCAAACTGGTAGAATCTCACCCCTGAGTTTAGAGCCAGAAGATTACCAAATCCTGGAATTTGTCACCATTCAATATTTGAAAAATATTTTTTTTAAAAAAAGAATTGAGGAGGACATTGAATAATGAAATGACTAGGTATATCTAACTGATATGATGGTTGGCATTAGGAGAGAGTATTGAAATGTTGAAAATAAGCAAGGGAAGGATTTTGATTTAATGTGAATATGGGTAATAAGAGATACGATTGGTATTGTTAAGCTTGCCTATACTAAAATGTACGATGTATTGATGCCACACAGTTAATGTATTGCTGTGTATGTGTAGATTGAAATTTTAAAAAATGGGGAAAAATATTTGAAGGGCTACCAGAAAGAAGAGGCGATTGATCTATTTTCCAAAGCACGAGAAGGGAAAACAAGAAACAATGGATGGAAATTCATCAAGGAGAGAAGCAACCTGGAACTAAGGAGAAACTTCCTAACAGTGGGAACAATTAACCGTGGAACAGCTTTGCCGTCAGAAGTTGTGGATGCTCCATCACCAGAAGCTTCCAAGAAGAGATTAGATAGCTATTTATCCGAGATGGAATATAGTCTCCTATTCAAGCAGGGGTTGAAGAAGACCTCCAAGGTCCCTTCCAACTCTGTTATTCTATGCCAGAGGTCCTCAAACTTGGCAACCTTAAGACTTGTGGACTTCTGGGAGTTGAAGTGCACAAGTCTTAAAGTTGCCAAGTTTGGAAACCTCTATTCTATGCTGTGTTATTCTATGTTCCATGCAGTGCTGATTGAAACAATTTGAGAGCCAGAAGGTTACCAAATATTGGAATTTGTCAACATTCAACCGTTTGGCCAGATTTAAATCACCCCATTTCCAATTCCCTCTTTTTCCCTCTCTCCTTTGCTTGTCAAGGCAGTGAAATTAACTATTATTGACAGCTGGGTCAATCCAGAGGATCACATCTGGAAGTTCAGAGGAAGGGTGAGAAAATTCAAAACGGAGCGCATAATCAGCCCGACCGTTTCCCTGTAAAATACCACCGTCCACAAGAGGAAACTCTACCTATGAACGGAACTATTCATAGGACGAGATGTGTGTGTGTGTGTGTGTTTGCGGGTGTGCGTGTGTACACACGTGTTAAAAACTACCCACGTTTGGGCAGGAAGGGAATGTTCCTATTTTCCTGAAATTTGCATTCAGGGATCCTTGCAGCGAGACGGGATCTGGCCCAAATGATAAGATGTGTCATGATATTGCAATGCGAGCTCTGCTCGGTTTTGCGCTCGTGTGTGTTGTTGCAACATGCACACCGACGGGGTGGAATTCACAGGGTGACAGATGGGTGCAAATTCGTCATCTCTCGCCCTTTTCTACTCTCAGATACGCCCAGGACTGGATTTCTCTCTCTCTCTTTTTATTTTCTGTCCATGTTAGATCTTCAACTTGGCTTGACAAAATACAACAATGATGTCAGCATCGTGTTATGCTGAAACAATACATTATAATCCGGGCTTCATATAGTCACCTGGTTCACAACATGTCAAAAGAAGTTGCCTTGCTGAAGGTACGGCTATGGGAAAGGGTTGCCTTCCGGGTTGTAAGCCAGCTGAAATGTATACAGGTGGTCCTTGACTGAACAACAGTAGATTTAGTGGCTGCTTGAAGTTACAGTGGTACCGAGAAAAGGGACTTATGGCTGTTTTTCACAACTTACAATGATTGCAGCAACGAGATCAAAACACAGGTGCTGGGCCACTGACTCGTATTTATGACGGTTGCAGTGTCCCAGGGTCTCGTGATCCCCTTTTGCGACCTTCTGACAAGCAAAGTCAACGGAGAAGCCAGATTCACTTAACAACCGTGTTTCTAATTCAACAACTGCAGTGATTCACTTAACGGCTACGGCAAGAAAGATCGTAAAATGGGACAAGAACCCTTTCCTTCCCTTCCCTTCTCCCTTTCTTTCTTCCTTTCCTTCTTCCTTCCCTTCCTTTACCCTCCCCTCCCCTCCTTTCCTTCCTTTTCCTTCCCGTCCCTCCCTCTTTCTTTCTCTTCTCCCTTCCCTTCTCCCTTTCCTTCCCTTCTTCCTTCCCTTCCCTTCTCCCTTCCCTTTCCTTTTCCCTTTCCTTCCCTTCTCCCTTTCTTTCTTCCTTTCCTTCTTCCTTCCCTTCCCTTCCTTTCCCCTCCCCTCCTTTCCTTCCCTTTCCTTTCCTTCCTGTCCCTCCCTCTTTCTTTCTCTTCTCCCTTCACTTCTCCCTTTCCTTCCCTTTCCTTTTCCCTTTCCTTCTCCCTTTATTTCTCCCTTTCCTTCTCCCTTTCCTTCTCCCTTTCTTTCTTCCTTTCCTTCTTCCTTTCCTTCCTTTTCCTTCCCGTCCCTCCCTCTTTCTTTCTCTTCTCCCTTCCCTTCTCTCTTTCCTTTCCTTCTTCTTTTCTTTCTCCCTTTCCTTTCCTTTCTTTCACTTCGCTTCCCTTCATCTTTGAATCTGCCCTTGGTTCAATGGCTGAATTCCCACTTTCAAAAGCTCCAACATTTCATCCTCTGTTCTTCCAAAGATGTTGGGAGTAAGTCTTTAAACACAAATAATAACTTAAGGGAAAAACAACAACAACCCTGACGCATTGTGCAGCAGGGCCTGAAAAGACAGTTAACTGATTGATTATCGCAGGAGCTTTCGTGAACCAACAATGGACAACCCAAGTTTAAAAGGAAGCAATTTCTCTTCTTAGAGCGAAGAGGCATTCTTTCATAAGTAACATGACAGTTAGCCACAGTTTATTTATTCCTTCCTTCTTTTCTTTCGGGGGAGAAAGGGTTAATTGTACTGCTGGAGATATCCCCCACTATCTGGGGTACCTTCCATCTCCTTGTCTTGACCTCTTGACCGGAAAGGGGGAATGCAGAGGGGAACTTATCAGCATACACTCTAATCAGGGGTGTTTAATGGAATTCTTTGCATTCCTACAACCTTAGAGCCCCATCAGTTGAATGAAGACCAAAAAAACCCCCCAAAACAAAAAACAATCCACCCTCTTACAGGTTGCTTTTGAACTCTCTTCACTCTGCAATGCTCCCTAAATACTCCCTGGGTGTAGTTTTTCTCCCTAATACTAATCCACCCCAGGCTGTAATTCCACAATCCTTTTCTTTGCTCAGTTCTCACCATCTAAGGTTGATTAGGCAAAAAAAAAAAAAAAGCCAAGGCAGTCCTAGGTTGCATCATGAAAGGAAGGAAGGAAGGAAGGAAGGAAGGAGATAAACAGAGAAGGAAGGGAGGGATAAGAACAAAAGGAAAGAAGTAAAGAGAGAAGGGAGGACAAAATGAAGGGATGGAGGGAGCATAAGAATAGAATAAAATTCTTTATTGGCCAAGTGTGATTGGACACACAAGGAATTTGTCTTGGTGCAAATGCTCTCAGTGTACATAAAAGAAAAGATACATTTGTCAAGAATCAAGAATCATCAGGTGCAACACTTAATAATAGTCATAGGGTACAATTAGAATAGAATAGAATAGAATAGAATAGAATAGAATAGAATAGAATAGAATAGAATAGAATTCTTTATTGTCCAAGTGTGATTGGACACACAAGGAGTTTGATTTTGGTGCAAATGCTCTCAGTGTACATAAAAGAAAAGATGCATTCATCAAGAGTCAAGAATCATCAGGTACAACACTTAATAATAGTCATAGAGTACAATAAGCAATCAAATCATACTAGGAAACAGTCAATATAAACCCTAAGTATACAAGCGACAAAGTTACAGCTACATAAGAAGGAAAGAAGGGAGAGAGATAAAGGGAGGGAGGTGATAAAGAGGGAAGGAAGGAAGGAAGGAAGGAAGGAAGGAAGTTAATTTACTTGAGCCAGGGGGTCCAAGCCACATTATTCCCCAAACCAGAGGCAACTAACTATATGTTGAGATCCTGTAACTTTTCTTTGAGCTGCCCAAAGTTTTATGATAAATAAATTCAGTGGCCTCCAAATTGCTCTCTCTCTTTCTTTTTCCACCTTCCTCCCTGCCTCTTCCCCTTCACACACTATCATGGCATCTTTGCATGGTGGAACAAAAGGTAGGTTAAGACATCTGATGTGACCGGCAAGATGGCCAAAACCAGAGGTATCTGGCCCAAAAAAGGACATTTGTTCTCCATCAAACTCTTGTTGTGTTTAAAAGGAGAGGAATAGATTTGGAAGAAGAAGTCATATATCTTAGAGGGTTTTTTTTTTTTCCTCTTCCCTTCCCTCCTCCACTTTGATTGATTAATTCCAGTCTCTTCAGATCTCTGCCTGTTCCCACAAACCTGGAATCTCAGGATTGTTTGATTAAGTCCTAGTTACCATGACAATCCAAATGCCTCTGGGCAGGTTGACCTTTGGCTCCATTCAATTCCCCCAAAGGACTGGAGGTGGCATAGAAAAGAATCTTCTTCATGCTTGCCTCAATTGCTGGCTTCAAACTGGCCAATCCAGCCGTGGACTAAACAATTTAAAAACAATCCGAAGCCTTTAAGGCTCAATAAAGGTGGAATTTGGTAGCCAAGTCTTTTCCTTCCCCCATTAGCCTGTTAAAAGATCAAGGCATTCCTTGCAACCACTGGTTTTTAAACAAAAAAAAAAAAATTCAGAATAACCCAGTTTGGTACAAAATTGTTTCATTAGCTGCTGGTTACATTTTCCCAAGTCAGATTTGTGAAGAATCAATAGAAAAGGATGACATTGCAGCGCAAACTTTACGCCATTTATAAAAAGGATAAAGAGGGCTGATTGTGGATTAAATTTTTATCCTGCCATCCAGACTAACGAGATGAAAAAAAAAAAAAAGACTTTTTTTTACATACACGGGGAAAAAAATGTTTAAAAAATAAGTAATTAAAAGCAGCATAATTAAAACATAATTGAAAAGCAATCCACATACTGCTCAGTCTCTAATATCTCCATCTCCATCTCTTTCCCTCAACGGTTTCAGCAAAACAAAAATTGAAATAAGCTTAACGAGAAAGAGAGGATACCAAATTCTTTCTCAGTATTTCTACCTGACATAAATTTGTCTGGAAAGAGTGCAGAGAAGAGCAAGAAAGACGATTAGGAGGCTTGGAGGCGAAAGTAGCAATAGAAATAGCACTTAGACACACACACACACAAACACACACACACACATACATATAATTTTATTTGTCAATCGCTTACAAGATAATAGGTATAAGTATAAACATGAGTAAGAAGACAGGAAATAGGTACGAATAAATGGGGACAATAGGACAGGGACGGGAGGCACGATGGTGCTTATTATTATTATTATTATTATTATTATTATTATTATCCCTCTCTAAATGGTTTACAGAGTCAGCTTCTTGCCCCCAACAATCTGGGTCCTCATTTTACCGACCTCGGAAGGATGGAACGCTGAGTCAATCTTGAGCCTGGTGGGATTCGAACTGCCAAACTTCTGGTAGTCTGCAGTCAGCAGAAGTAGCCTGCAGGACTACATTCTAAGCATTGCGCCACTACAGTAAAGTCTAGTTGCAAGAATTGCGTATGTTTAAGATAAAGGTTTCCCTCAAACATAATACGTGCTACTCATTTCTGGCTCTAGGGGGCGATGCTCATCCCCGTGACAAAGCTGAAGAGCCAGCGCTGTCCGAAGACGTCTCCATGGTCATGTGGCCGGCAGGACTAAATGCCTTTGAAGGCGCGCGGAACGCCATTACCTTCAGTGATGACCCGGAGTGTAACACATACCTAACAAAATCCAGAACGTAAATAAAGGTCCTTTAATGCCTCCAACCTGGCCCCACTGTTCAATAATTCCCAGTTGGAGATAAAACTTATTCAGAAATAGTCTTCAAAAGAAAGCAATACACTCTGAACTCAATGAGCAGGTGAAGATGAAATAAAAAACACCAAACGAACTACAATGAAGGAAATTCCACAACGGACCAGGAGAAGTAATTACCAAATGCAAGGAGATTTACAGTCTGTTGGAAGGATACCAACCCAACTTCAGCCCAAAATAAAACATGCTTTGCTTCTGGCAATGGCTGTGCTTTAACCGTCTCTCTTATATACTATTCTCCCCAGTTGCAACTAATGAAGAGGATCATGGCCACTTCCTCTCTCGTAAGCCAAGTTGTTTCCTTCTCTGTTCCTCCCTGCGTGTCTTAGGATGAAGAGGGGGTGGGTCTGTTTCTTCCTCTGACTGCCCAGCTGGCCTCTGTCCTTCCCCAGCCTCCCCGTCCACAACCTCTGGAGCTACACCTCCACTCCTTGTCGGCTGTTCCTCCTCTCCCTCAGAGTCCGACTGTAACAAGGGCCTGACACCTTCCTACCAAAGTGGTTCCTATTTTTCTACTTGCATTTTTACATGCTTTAGAACTGCTAGTTTGGCAGAAGCTGGGACAAGTGACGGGAGCTCACTCCGTGACGCGGCGCTAGGGGTTCGAACCGCCGAACTGCCGACCTTTTTCTGATCGACAAGCTCAGTGTCTTAGCCACTGAGCCACTGCGTCCCCTTGTCTGGTTTCATGAAAAGAAGGCATGTCTAGTTTCATGAGAAGAAGGACTAGGGGGTGACATGATAGCAGTGTTCAAATATTTGAGGGGATGCCACAAAGAAGACCGGGGCGGGGGAGGTGTCAACCTATTTTCCAAAGCATCAGAAGGCCGGAGAAGAAGCAACGGATGGAAACTAATCAAGGAGAGAAGCAACCTGGAACTAAGGAGAAATTTCTTGACAGGGAGAACAATTCATCAGCGGAACGACTTGTCACTAGAAGTTGTGGCTGCTCCATCACTGCAGGTTTTCAAGAAAAGATTGGACAGTCATTTGTGGTGTAGGGTCTCCTTCTTAAAGTAGAGGATTGCAGTGGAAGACCTCCTTCCAATTCCCTGATTAGGTCATGTCACGTCATGAGCTTGCATGAGTTTGTCTGATGTGTAAACGGGCTTCAGAAATGTTCTGATTGAAGCAGTCAAATCTAAGCCACGGGTGGCCATGTGAAACCAGTTGACTCACCTCTCAAGTCCTGACTATTGAAAACATCAAAGCAGAATAACAGAATTAGAAGGGATCTTGGAAGTCTTCAAGTCCAAGGTGCGGTGGCCTAGAGTTGGAGCTCTCGCCTCAGAATCAGGAGGCTGTGAGTTCGATCCTAGGTAGAGGCTAATATTTGGAATAGATTCTCCTGCTCAAGCATGGGGGTTGGACTAGATGACCTCCAAGGTCCCTCCCAACTCCATTATTCTATGTCTAGTCCAATCCGCTGCTCAGGCAGGAAAGTGGACTTGGAGATAACCTTTTAGAAGATTCAAAAGCTTACTCTCTTATCGATCGTTGCATTTCTGATGGACTCTCTCTCCCTTCATAATCAGGGAGAGATCAGTGCTTTCTCCCCTTTATTTTATTCCCTTCCATAAAAGATTACTCACTGGATATGTTAGCTACTGCTCTTGAACAATCTTACTCCAATTACAAGCCCTCTGACAAATATGGTGATTTAAAACCAAGCTAATTCCAAAGTTCTTTGATCATGCTTAGAACAACCTTTCAGCTAGTCAAAACAGACAGTTCAGGCTCCAACTTCCCTTTAATATAAATTTTAAGGTAAGGTGTAAGTGTTCTGATCTTAAAATTGGAGCCTTGGAAATCTTGTTCCTGTTCCACATTCAAGATTACTGTCTACCTTGCTGAGGGCTTGATCATTATCCCTTTAAATTGAAATATCCTCCAGTCTGAGCTGTGGCTAAAATGGACTTTCCTGGCATGAATTGTATTTAACAGGAAGAACGTTTAAATTATTGTGTTACCAAGGAGGGTGATAAGCTGCAGTTTTGCCAAAGAAAGTAATTGTGTCAATTCATTTTGTTGCACATTTGAAAATTGTTGCTCTGTGGTCCTGTTTTACGGTCCTGAATGGTTTCATGAGGAAATATTTGGGGTATACATTTAATAAGAGGTACAGTTGAATAAAACTATGGAAGCATAAAGGGGGAGGAGGAAGAAGGAGGAAAAGGAAGAGGAGGAGGAGGAGGAAAGGGAGAAGGAAATGGAGGAGGAGGAGGAGGAGGAGGAGAAAAGAAGGAGAAGGAGAAGAAAAGGAGGAGGAGAAGGAAAGGAGGAGGAGGAGGAGAAGAAGGAAAGAAGAAGGAGAGGAAAAGGAGGAGGAGAAGGAAAGGAGAAGGAAAGAAGAAGGAGAAGAAAAGGAGGAGGAGGAAGGAGGAAAGAAGGAGAAGACAAGGAAGAGGAGAAGGAAAGAAGAAGGAGAAGAAAAGGAGAAAAAGGAGGAAAGAAGGAGAAGGAGAAGGAGAGGAGGAAAAAGGAGGAGAAGAAAAGGAGGAGGAGAAAGAAGGAGGAGAAGAAAAGGAGGAGGAGGAGGAGGAAAAAAGAAGACAAGGAGGAGGAGAAGGAAAGAAGAAGGAAAAGAAAAGGAGGAGGAGAAAAGGAGGACAAGGAGAAGAAAAGGAGGAGGAGGAGGAAGAAAAGAGAAGGAGGAGGAAAAGGAGGAGGAGGAAAAGGAAAGAAGGAGAAGGAGAAGGAGAAGAAAAGGAAGAGGAGGAGGAGGAGGCAGTCCATCTCCTTTCCTTGCACACTGACCCCTTGAAGTCAACAGAATAACAGAATAACAGAAGGGACCTCGGAGGTCTTCTAGTCCTACCCCCTGCTCAAGAATGAGACCTTGGCCTATATACCATTTCAGACAAATGGCCATCCAATCTCATCTTGAAAATCTCCGGTGTTGGAACACCCACAACTTCTGGAGGCAAGTCGTTCCACTGGTTGATGGTTCTCACTGTCAGGAAATTTCTCCTTAGGTCTAAGTTGCTTCACTCCTTGATGAGTTTCCACCCATTGTTTCTTGTCCTGCCTTCAGGGGCTTTGAAGAATAGCTTGACTCCCTCTTCTTTGTGGCAATAGGGTGGCTGTGCAAGGCCATTTTGCCTGATTTGATTATTGATGATTAGGGGGCTGGAGGCGAACTAAACATACGAAGAACAGTTACAGGAATAAGGTGTCTGCAGTCTTCCAATATTTGAGGGACTCCTATAAAGACGAGCGAGTCAAACTATTTTCCAAAGCACTAAAAGGCAGGACAAGAAACAATGGATGGAAACTATCCAAGGAGAGAATCAACCTGGAACCAAGGATAAATTTCTTAACAGAGAGAACAATCAAACACGTGGAACGCTGTGCCTCCAGAAGTTGTGGAAGCTCCATCACTGGAGGCTTTCAAAAAATTGGTCGGACAACCATTTGACCGGGATGGTATAAAACTCCTGCCTTGAGCAAGGGGTTGGACTAGAAGATCTCCGAGATCCCTTCCAACTCCTTTATTCCATGTTCTATGTTCTATCTCAAGGGTCTTCAAACTTGGGACGTTTAAGACTTGTGAACTTCAACTCTCAGAATTCCTGAGCTAACAGGACTGGAGGAGGAATTATGAGAGTTGAAGCCCACAAGTCTTAAAGGCATCAAGTTTGAAGATCCCTGATCTATCTATCTGTCTGTCTGTCTGTCTGTCTGTCTGTCTGTCTGTCTGCCTGCCTGCCTGCCTGCCTGCCTACCTACCTACCTACCTATCTACCTAGCTATCTATCTACTTAGATATCTAGATATCTATCTGCCTATGTACCTATCTACCTATCTATCTACCTATCTATTTACTTATCTACCCAGCTATCTATCTACCTATCTACCTATCTACCTATCTACCTATCTACCTATCTACCTATCTACCTATCTACATATCTACCTATCTACCTATCTATCTATCTATCATCTATCTATCTACCTAGCTATCTATCTACCTAGATACCTAGATATCTATTTACTTATCTACCCAGCTATCTAGCTATCTATCTACCTATCTACCTAGCTATCTACCTATCTACCTATCTATCTACCTATCTATCTATCTACCTATCTACCTAACTATCTATCTACCTATCTATCTAGCTATCTATCTAGCTATCTCAAGGGTCTTCAAACTTGGGAAGTTTAAGACTTGTGGACTTCAACTCTCAGAATTCCTGAGCTAACATGACTGGAGGAGGAATTCTGGGAGTTGAAGCCCACAAGTCTTAAAGGTGTCAAGTTTGAAGACCCCTGTTCTATCTTGATAGCTGGAATTCCAAGTATTGCTAAGCCAACATAACTGGATGGTGTCAGGTGGGAGAAAAGAAGTCAAAGCTTGACCAGAAATAGTGGACATCTGAATATTGTTTAAGTAACCATCCATTCTTCTTCAGAATAAGACCTACAGAAATGAATCAAAACTTACTTCAGAGGAGGGTTTTGAGATCTACTCTTGCAGGACCATGGACAACTTCGAGCAAGGGGGTTGAAGTTGAAGCAAGGGGTTGGGCTAGAAGACCTCCAAGGGTCCCTTCCAACTCCTTTATTCCATGCTCTGTTTTCCAACAGACCTCCCCTTCCCAACCTCCCACCAACTCATTCCTGGCATTCTTCTTCTTTTTTTTCCCAGTTCTCATCCCTGTTCAGGCTTAGTTTCCTTTCAGGTATGAGTGGTGAGTTCAAAGGAAACCTACATGTTGGAAGCATCCCAGAACAGGCGCCGAACAGCCTGGGAAACCTGAGCGTTTTTCGTCCTTGCTTATGAACCATGACATCTGTGCCGACCCCCGGGGTCAGAGGTCACCAGAGGGTTGAGCAGTTTCCTCTTTCACCACCAATAGAGACCTTGGCTGGAAGTAAATTATGTGCCCGTTTAAGGAAATAATTTGAAACACT
This sequence comes from Bungarus multicinctus, assembly GCA_023653725.1. Lineage (NCBI taxonomy): Eukaryota > Metazoa > Chordata > Lepidosauria > Squamata > Elapidae > Bungarus > Bungarus multicinctus. Next base: position 178,902,246 of record CM042836.1, read on the forward strand.
CTTGTAATTATAATAAATTTTGCTGTTTACATTTTAATCTTCAACCCTTCTACCCCTTTCCGTTCCAAGGCGAGGGGTGGGGAGAAGAGAAACAGGCCCCTCCGACCTGCACATGGTGGGAGCGAAGAAAATGGAAGAAAGGGAAGGTGGCTTAGATATTTCTCTGAAATTCCATTCTCTCGCCCTGCGGAAACGCAAGAGGGCTTTGGAGCTGGTTTCATTCAGAGTTCATGGAGAAGGGTTCCAGTGGTGCATCAACAGAGGGATAGAATCAAGATCTCGTGAAGTGCTAATGCCACTTGGTAAAACCACCCTTGCAAATCCTGCGTCCAGTTTTGTTTGCCACGATATAAAAAAGATGTTGAGACTCCAGAAAGAGGGCAGAGAAGAGCAACCAAGAGGATGAGGGGACTGGAGGCTAAAACATATAAAAAAATAGTTGTTGGAATTGGCGATGGCTAGTTTGATTAAAAGAAGGACATGGAGGGACAGGATAGCAGCATTCAAATATTTGTGGGGCTGCCCCAAAGAAGAAGTCAAGCTATTCTCCAAAGCACCTGAGGGCAGGACAAGAAGCAACAGATGGCAATTAATCAAGGAGAGAAGCAACCTGGAACTAAGGAGGAATTTCCTGACAGTCAGAACAATTAACCAGTGGAACAACTTGCCTCCAGAAGTTGTGAATGCTCCAACACTGGGTGTTTTTAAGAAGAGCTTGGACAACCATTTATCTGAAGTGGTGTAGGGTTTCCTGCCTAGGCAGGGGGTTGGACTAGAAGACCTCCAAGGTCCCTTCCAACTCTGTTATTCTATATTATTGTTTTATATGTTATATTGTTTTATATGTTACTGATCAACACACAGTCCTCAAAGAGTGGAAATAATAGTAAATAAGAACAAAGTAAATATATATATATATATTTACAGAGCATCTGAAGGCAGGACAAGAAGCAATGGGTGGAAACTAATCAAAGAGAGAAGCAACCTAGAACTAAGGAGAAATTTCCCAACAGTGAGAACAATTAATCCATGGAACGACTTGCCTCCAGAAGTTGTGGCTGCTCCATCGCAGGAGGCTTTTAAAAAGAGAACAGACAGCCACTTGTCTGGAATGATACAGGGTTTCCTGCCTAAGCAGGGGCTTGGACTAGAAGACCTCCAAGGTCCCTTCCAGCTCTATTCTGATTGATATTGATATTCTCCTGTTAGGTTGTCCTACACAATTTAATCAGCCTCCAGGAGTTGTGGGTACTTCTTCTCACTGGAAGAATGTCCATGGAGTCAGTCCACGGTTACTTCTAATGTGTATTACTAATGAACCGTGAATACAGATAATCCTCGGACGTACACACAAGACCGTTCAAAGTTACAACGGCCCTGGAAAAAAGGAGCTCATGGCCACTACACTTATGACCTTTGTAGCATCCCCATGGTCATGTGACCCAAATTCAGAGGCTGGGCAACAGACTCCGACGTATGATAGTTGCTGTGTCCCAAGGTCATATATGATCCACTTTTGTACCTTCTGATCAGCAAAATGAACGGGAAAGCCAAGTTCACTTAACAACCGAGTTACTAAGTTATCAACTTGGCAAGAAAGGTCATGAAATGGGACAGATAACAGTTAATCAGAGTTGGAAGGGACCTTGTAGGTCATCTAGTCCAACCCCCTGCCCAAGTAGGAGACCCTACATCATTTCTGACAGATGGCAGTCCAGTCTCTTCTTGAAAGCTTCCAGGGATGAAGCTCCCACAACTTCTGAAGGCAACTTCTGTTCCATGAGTTGATGGTTCTCCCTGTCAGGAAATTTCTCCTTATTTCCAGGTTGAAACTCCATTATTCCTTGATTGGCCTTCGGGTGCTTTGGAAAATAGCTTGACCCCCTCCTCCTCTCTGGGGCAGCCCCTCAAATATTGGAAGACTGCTCTCATGTCTCCCCTGGCCCTTCTCTCCACTAGACTAGCCAGGCCCAGTTCCTGCAACCGTTCATCGTATGTTTTAACCTCCAGTCCCCTCATCATCCTGGTTGCTCTTCTCTGCACTTTTTCTACAGTCTCAACCTCTTTTTTATAGTGTGGTGACCAAAACTGGATGCAGTACTCTAGGGGTGGTCTTATTAAGGATTTATAGAGTGGTATTAGTACCTCATGTGATCTTGATTGTATCCCTCAGTTCGTGCAACTTAGGATTGCATTGGCTTTTTTGGCTGCTGCTGCACAACTGCTGAATCGAAAGACGGCATAGGCTGGTGCTCCTTTCGAAGTTTAAAGTTGAACCCCAAACCTGTGGGAATATCAGGCTGGCATTTTGCCACATCTGGTTCCCCAGCGTACATTAAGAATTAAGAAGTGTTGCTGGAGGGAGGGGTGATTTAACGCAGATATTATCCAATCAGAGACCCATTTCAGATTCCAATCTTTGGCATATTGTGGCTTCTTCGACGTTTCAGAGAAGCTACCCCAGGAGAGTCCAAAGAAGTAGTTTTATCCTCTTTAAACAAAAGATTTCTCCCTCTTTAATTGACATTTGCTTACAAATGACATGCTGGGATCAATTGGGTGATTGACCACCATTACCCCAACATTCCATCTCCTAATATAAAATTTTCTGTGGGTTGGTTTTTTTTTAAAAAAAAATTAGGGATACATTGGAGTTTGCTTTCCAAAATGGGGAGGGTTTTTTTTTTACTAGGGAACCTTGTCTTTTCTTCATCCTTGACTTGGGACATAGAATAACAGTTGGAAGGGACTTTGGAGGTCTTCTAGTCCGGCCCCCCCTGCTCAAGGAAGAGAACCTATATACCATTCCAGACCAATGGCTGTCCAATCTCTTCTTAAAAGCCTCTTCTTAAAACCCACAACTTCTGAAGGCAAGCTCTTCTACTGAATAATTGTTCTCACTCTCAGGAAAATTTCTCCTTAGTTCTAGGTTGCTTTTCTCTTTGTTAAACTTCCATCTGTTATTTTTGGTCTTGCCTTTGGTTCTCTTTCTGTACTTTTCCTATCCCATTCATGCTGACAATGAAATAATCAAGAAAATACATCCTTGAAGTGGGGAGAAACGTAATCCTTTAGCCACTTGGTTAGCAACTCTTATTCCAAATAACAAAGTTATTCTGAGGGGACTTGGGAGGTCTTCTAGTCCAACCCCCTGTACAAGCAGGAAACCCTACACCATTTCAGACAAATACCTATCCAGTCTCTTCTTAAAAATCTCCAGGGATTGAGCAAGCACAATTTCTGGAGACACTGATTAATTATTCTTATTGTCAGGAAATTTCTCCTTTAGTTCCAGGTTGCTTCTCTCCTTGATTAGTTTCCATCCGTTGTTTCTTGTCCTGCTTTCTGGTGAAGTCAAGTATTCTTGACTTGGGATGGGGAAGAAAGCGGAGATGTTCATTTTTTTTTTAACACTCATTGATGACAACGTTATCCCCCTTTCTGCTTTTCAGTTGGAGAGTTCTTAACATTCACAAAATTGTTATGAATTCTCCTCAGCCATCTTTGCTGAAATGGATCTCATTTATTATTTTGATTCACTCATTCAACTTCTATAGCCACCCAATTTGATCAAGGGACTCTGGATTTATTCTTAATTCTCTATGGATATTTCTTGTTACCTATCATGCTTCATTGATGGGCAGGTTTCTTTTCAAAATTTGGAGGGTAGCAATCATACCTTGAGGCTGCATTCTTCCCTTACCGAGGAAATTTTTTTAATATTCCTCTGGTTTCTATCCCTCCATTCCAGGGGATTAAAATCACAACGGACAAATATGATTCTAAGTATTGATGAAGTTTCTCTAGTCACCCAGGCAAAGGTGTCCGAAGATTGAAGCATGGCAACTGGACAAGTTCTTATTAGCTTGATGTTAGCTTGATGTTAGCTTGATGTTAGATTGATATGTTTCACTGCTCATCCAAGCACACTTAAAATCATAACTGATTTAGTCTGACTGATGAAAGTCAGAGGAAGTCAATTATGATTTTAAGTGTGTCTAATTAATGGGATGTTTAATTTTTCAGCTTCTTAGGAGTGAGCAATGCTTTACTTTCAGAAATGATTGAGTGGTACAGAGCAAGCAAGAGACAGATAGATGTAACCCTTAAGATTTTAATTCAATTTGTGCTTTACTTAAGAGTAAATTTCACTGACCCTAAGACTTTAAGGACCCTAAGTCCTTATTAGCCTTGTGAGCTTCAATTCAAATAAAGAAATGAAGCAACTTTTATAATTTGATGGCATTATTATTCTGTAGAAAGAATTACATTATGTTTTCTCCTTTTTCTCTCTCACTAAGGCAGGGTGGTGTGTGGGATAGTATCTGTGTGTGGTGTATGTGTTTTTTTTGAGTTTGTGAGTATGTGTTTCTTGAGCCTTACACTCAAGAGTTGAGAATTTACAAGGGTAGAGATATTCTGCCTTGGTGTAAAAGCATTAATACTAACTTGAAAGACAGAAAACTGGTTTTCAACTTCCAGATACTAACTGATCCTGAAATTTAAAATAATATATTTTATCTTTGCTTTTCAAAATGTTCACAAATCATGCAGTGGTATGAATTCAAAAAGAATTTTCTGAAAAAAGATTCACAAAATCTGTTTATTCAGACTTAACGAATGTTATGTTTTGGGTTTGTCTAGAATGTATTAATTAAAAAGATAAGCCAGGTTTGAGAGAATAGGACTTACCAATAATGTAATTCATGTATTTTTATTTTTTTCATTTTAGGAGTACATTTGCTTTGATCTGATGTTTCAATTGCCAAAAAAAAGAGACTATTTAGCTGATTCTATGATCTCTCATTGCAAATGATTAAGCTTCTGTGTGAAAATACAATGAGGCAAAGGAACTTTTGAACAAACATTTTTGATCATCTTTAATTGATTTTAACCCATGAGCATTCAGGAAGAAAAGAGAGTTCCACCCCCCACCCCCCAAGCATTCAGACAGTTTCATCTGTTTAAAATTTTAAAGAATTAATTCAAAAGCAGCTGAATTTTAATCTCAATATTAGATGACAATGCAATCCTGGTTCTACAGTTAGCAATGAAGTTTTGAAATCTTTGAACTCATAAAAACTCTTACTGAAGACAGACTCACAACAAAACGAATTCAGTTGGACATTGTCAATCCCACTGCAACAAATGGATCAATTGCAAATTTGAAACTTAATTACTGTTTCAATAAAAATGAATTTTTCCATTTACAGCCTATAAATGAGTGTCTCAGCCTTTATTATTATTTATGATATTAAGAAAATAGCAGGTAAAAGATAGCAGAATAATTTCACTTTTTTTTAATTGTCATTTTAAAATTTAGGTTGCCTTTCAGCAGAGTTGATGAAGGAGTTTAAAATCAAAGCTGTTTTTTTTAAATTGATTGAACTGCTGTGCAAGTAGCTGAACATTTTAATTAATCCAAATTTTTGTTTTCTGGTTAATTAGTTCTTTCCAGAGTTATTATCCCTCTTTGGAAAAACTGTTCTCCTGGTTCCAAAGGAAAAAATGATTTTTCAGAATTGGAATCAGTTTAAAAAGTTGCATTTTATTAATATAGTAAATAGAAGTATATAAATATTTCATGTTGCTTCTCTGATTTTATTTAAGAGCTGATAAAAAAGATACTAGCAAAAAAAAATGTAGTTTCAAAAGAAAGCTTGGGGATATTAAGTCCTTGGTTGAAAAATAAGATTGAGAACTGAGTGAAATTCTGATTTTTGTTTTAAAGCTATCAGAATTATATTAATCCTAACAATTGTGTTTTACAATTTACCTAGATATATTTTCCATTTTTTTTAGTCCTGCAAATTACTCTGCCAAACAGAATAACCAAATTAAATCATTCTTGAGAAAAACATGTAAAGATTACCAAGTTCACGAATTTCCTAAAAGTTACTGCATATAGAAATTTTCTCCAAGGCTAATAAATTATATTACATAAACTCTTTTGAAATTATTTGCAAATCAGGGATCTGCTTAAAGGCTAAAATAAATTTAATAACCTCTTTCACAAATCAATGTTGAACTAAACAGATATATTTTATGAATATAAAAACAAGAATAAAAGAAAAACAGAAATGTTTATTTCGTAAAATTTGCTACAAAACACATTGTTTCAGAATACATTTTTTTTGCCTTGTTTTCACTTTAAAATTCTGGAAACTTCCACTCAAAACCTTTAGGAAGGAAGAAGATAGAATAACAGGATGGAATTAAGCTGTTAAGGAATTATTTCATTTTCAGAAAGAATATTTAAGTCCTTCTTCATACTGGTTGGAAAATATTTAAAAGAAATAATAGCTATTTCCCCCTTTCCCGTCCAATCACATTTTTAACATAAAGCATTCAAGAAGAAATTATTTAAAAAAAAAAACACTTGTATTTTTAAATTTTAAATTTTTGGATGCAATTATGGCTCATGTACTCAGATTTCTCCAGGTATATATAAAGGAATTGCTCAGAAGAAGGCTAACTTCTATCTGTATTCATAAAAAGAAACACAGTGCCTGTACTTTTAAGCTTGTTATTAAACATTATACACCAATGAACCCCCTCCTCAAAAACAAAGTACACATGCAAATGTTAAATTTAAATAAGCTGTAGCATGGGGTGAAACCAATTATTTTCCAAACTTTTCTTTTACTTTTTAAAAGCTGTCCCTGAACAGGGAAAATAAAATAGATAGAACAAATCAGTTTTCAACCTATGAAGAAAGACGAAATTCCAGCAATGGCTGGTATGGAGATATATATATATATATATATTCTTCTGAAAGTTTTTCTAAAAGTTCAGATAATAGTATTTGAACTGAACTTCAAAAGCTAACAAAAGAAATGGTTTAGAGTATCCAGCTCTGGATGGGGGACACTTTTTCCTAAAGACCATTAAGGGAAGTTGAAAAAAAAGTTGTGTTTCAAGAAGAAACCAGTTAATTCACTTTTATCTTTCCTTTGTCAAGGCTGGACAATATTGTTGTGAAATCAGCTGTTTTCTTCCTCTTAGTTTTTCCTTGGTTCTTCTTAGAAAGCAAGGCAAGCCTAAATATTACAGGTGAGTAAATCTATTTTAATAAAAGACTTTCAAAGTTAGTTATTGGGGGGGAGGGGGAGGGAAAGAGAGAGAGAGAGACAGAGAGAGACAGAGAGAGAGAGAGAGATGCCGCAGAATAATTATTTCTTCTATTTTTTCTCTTCCCTCTACAATTTTTAATCCTCCTTCTTCCTCCAACAGAAAAATAATAATAATGATAAAATAGAAAAAGGTTACAGGAAGGTCTGCTTAATTGAAATTGGGGTTTGTTTTTGTTTTTTTGCAATGTAAAGATTGAAAAATGAAAGAAAACAACAACAACAATTAGATGGAGAAGAGACCAACACAGACATAGAGAAGCACAAGTAGATTTGAATTTTTTAAAGCTTCAATATGTTTCTCGCGCCTTCCCAAAACCCCTGCCCTTGCCTTCAAGCGTCTCTCCAGCTTACCTTTTTTAACACTAGTAGAAAGATTAATTTACTTTGTTTGTTTGTTTTTTAAAAAAAAGAATACAACTGGCTCCTCCCCCTTATATTTCTCACTCCCCACACACCCCCCCCCCCCCGTCCAAATTTAACTACATAAATGCCAGCCTGGGGCCTACCAAAAGCCACCAGGGTTTGTTGGCATCCCAGATGCCAAATGTAGCTGTTTCTCCCCCCCCCTCCTTTGAGCAAAGAATGCATTTGTGCCCCCACCCCCAGAAGAGTGCAAAGCCAGCCAAGGTATCACCCCAGTGACTTTGCAAGGCAGGCGTGAGGGTGTCCCTGCACACTCACCGTGAGGACAGGCAAAAAGCAGAAAAGGAATTCCTCAGAGTTTTGGTGCTACTACCTTTGCTACTACTGAAATGGCCATTCTTTTACAATTCCTGGGGGGTGGGGAAGCTGAGGTTTATTTGAGATGGAGGGAAAAGTTCTCATTCTCCCTCCCTCCCTCCCTCTCTTTCTCCTTCTCCCGCTCTTTCTCTTTCTCTCTCCCTCTCTTTCTCGTTCTCTTTCTCCTTCTCTCTCTTTTTCTCCTTGCTCTTTTTCTCTCTCTTTTTCCTTCTCTCTCTCCCTCTTTCTCCTCTCTTTCTCCATCTTTCTCTCTTTCTCCTTCTCGCTCTTTTTCTCCTTGCTCTTTCTCTCTCTCTTTCTCCTTCTCACTCTCCCTCTTTCTCCTTCTTTCTCTCTTTCTCCATCTTTCTCTCTTTCTCTTTCTCCTTCTGTCTCCCTCCCCCCTTTCTCCTTCTCTCTCTCTCTTTCTCCTTCTCTCCCCCCTCTCTTTCTCTTTCCCCCTCCCTCTTTCTCCCTCCCTCTCTTTCTCCCCCTCTCCTCTCCCCCCCTTCTCTCTTTCTCTGACTCTGTTTATAACATTTACCTATCGATTTTCGGTGACATGAAAGCGTTGGGGGAAAAACCAGGCCTCCCGTGTTTAGAAAAGGGTCTGTGCCACCCACTCCGAAGGAATGCAAGCAGTGCAATTAGAATGGAGGGCTTAAAAGGCAGCTCCAGGGATTCCTTCTGCACTTCCTATAAAACAGCCGATCTCTCTTAAAACCTTCCCAAAAAACCATCCAGGCTAATCAATACAGTCACTGACCTATTAACTATCTTCCCTATCCAGCACACCCACCTTCCTTGCTGGCTGGGCTTTGTTTTTTTGCCTTTAAAGACAAGGGCAACCCAACACAACCCCCACCCCCCCACCTCTTCTATAGCACAGAGCAACTCACTCTAGGCATTCCCCACTTAAAAAACCACCTCTTTTCTGCTCCTTGGTCTTTCCTAGCAGCTCCTCCCATTCTCTCCCCTCTCTCTTTAAGACTCTCTCTCTCTCTCTCTCTCATCTCTCACACACACACACAGGGACACAAAAACACATACCAGATCCATGCATCCACCTCTTGAACCAGACGGGGGCCCTTAGACTTGTAGCAAACTCATTTGGGAGCCTCATTAAATCCTGTTAAGTGAGGGGAAACTTCAAAAGGCAGCAATGCCGGTTAGTTAGACTATCCCATGGCAGCTTGATAGGAAGGACCAAGTGTGAACGTATCTTTCAAGGAGACAAAGGAAAGTGACAAAAGGGAAAGGAAAAGAAAAGAGAAAAAGAAGAAAGGGAACGGAAGGGAAGGAAAGGAAAGGAAGAGAGGGAGGGAGGGAAGAAGGAAGGAAGGAAAGAAAGAGAAAGAAAGAAAGAAAGAAAGAAAGAAAGAAAGAAAGCAAAGAAAGAAAAAGAAAGAAAGAAAGAAAGAAAGAAAGAAGAAAGAAGAAAGAAAGAAGAGGGGAAGGGAAGGGAAGGGAAAGGAAAGGAAAGGGAGGAAAGGGAAGGAAAGGAAAGGAAAGGAAATCAATAAAGAAGGGAAGGGAATGAAAGGAAAGGAAGGGAAAGGAGAGAGAAAGGAAAGGAGAGAAAGGGATGATGGGAGAAGGAGAGAGGAAGAAAGAGAGGAAGGAAGAGAAAGGGAGGAGAGAGGAGGAGAAAAAGAAAAGAAAGGAGGGAGCGAGGGGAAGATAAACAGAGAAGAAAAGGAAGGATAAGAACAAAGGGAAAGAAGTAAAGAGAGAAGGGAGGATAAAAGGGAGGGAGGGAGGATAAGTAGGAAAGAAGGAAAAGAGATGGACGGAAGGAGGAAGGGAAAGGGATAAAGAGGGAAGGAAGGAAGAGAAAGAAAGAAATGTATGTGGAATTCACAATATATATGAATTAACCACACCGTCAGGAATGAAACAGGAAAAAGTAACGATGGACATAGGACAAACAACGGAGTGGCTTAGTCGGGGGAAATGAAGGGAAACCAAAGTAAACCTTTGGGGAAAATACTACACACGATAACATAATAACATAATTGGAAGGGGCCTTGGAGGTCTTCTAGCCGAACCCTCTGCTCAAGCAGGAAATCCTCTACCACTCCAGACAAATGGCTCTCCAGAAAATCTCCAGCAATGGAGCAACTGCCACAACCCACAAAATAGAATGACAACACAACCCACAATAAGTGCCAAAGAAGAAGGGGTTTTTTTTTTTGCTGTTAGACATAACAATTTAAAACCAGGACGTTAAAAATAGTAACAACAAAACACACACACACACACATATATAATAACTGTATAATGTACATTTGTTGGGATGCTTATGCAAACTTGTGACACCTCTGTATGCATCCATAGATGCAGAGACAATGATCTGCAGCTCTTGTTTGTGTGAACAGGCACACAAACACACAATTTAGAGATTGCTTTAGCACGTGGCTCCTTTGGTCTGTTGCTCACCCCAAGTTCCTGGATCCCTTGGAAAGGTAGACTAGGCATTGAAGATCTGAAGGAGTGAACTATGGCTCCAATTCCAGGTACTGCCTTTGGCTAAAAATCTCAAATCTTGAAACAGTCCTTTAAAGAGACATTCACTTAGGAAGCCTCCAGGATTTTTGAAATAAGTGTACAAAGTGGTGGTTTTTATCTCCCCCACCCCCACCCCCCCCCCCAAAAAAAAAGAATAAAAATTTCTGCCGGAAATGCAGAGTGGAGATTGTAAATAAGAATTAGTAAGGCCTGTTGAATTGCTGTTTAAAACGAAGGTTGCATTTTCAATGTCCAGCTCCCTGAGAAAATCAGGAAAATGCTTCAGTTGAATCATCTTTTATTGGAAATAAGATAGCACCAGCAAGGAGGTGGTAAACCCATCCATTTTGTTAACGTGAAGCCACACGTTTAATGAGAACATACATGCTTGGATGAGATTTCAGTTGCTAGCGATAAAGCCAGAGATGTTTTTAAGCTTCCTTTTTTAATGCTTATTTCCTCCATCGCTTTACTCCCAACTCCCGTTTTGCTCACGGGATCGAAATCTTAAAAGACCCCCGAATACACAAAGAATTATTCCTTCCTGCCCTCTTCATGCAGCCAAGTCTGAACTTCCAGCAGCCATTCAAACATACAAACAGATCCCACCACCCCCCCCCAGTCTGGAAAGCTGTGGGGGAAGGGAGCAGACTGCAGGACCTTATTATAAACTTTGATTTCTTTGAGAAGAAATTTCATAGTTAGGGGAAGAAAGGCTACAGAAGTTATTTGCAGACAGAAGAAACTTTCAGGAACCCGCCAAGTTTTAAATATCAAACCATCTAACTTCTTCAAAGTGGCACAGAGGGCTAAGAGGTAAAATCTCACTGCTTTTTACTCTTATGGGTTTTTTTTTTCCCTTCCTCCTCCCTTAACTATGAAATTTAAACTCTACCCTCAAACATTTATGGCCAGTCAGCCCTAAGCAGGACAAAATCAATGTTGCAGTTTATTCCAAGGGTTGCATTCCAATTTGTCGTCTGGTCCCATCTCAGGTCTATTCCTCCTTCCCTATTTAATTTTTATTCCATGTCAAGGGAGGGTGATATTTTTTTTAAATTTATTTGTTATTTTGCAGGGTACCAAATTCTTTTTTTTTTTTAAATTAATGTTAGTCATCAGAACAAGACCCAGAGCAATTGCAAGAGGCAGAATTGTAAGTGAAAAGACACTTAAAAAAAAGTAAAGTGATTTGTGTGTGTTTTAAAAAACAGCTAAAAATGTGATTTCAGCAGAGGTTTTCATTAGGAAAACAGGCCATGCTTTTCTCTTCTGGTTTGAACAGGCATGAGGCTTTGAAAAGAATTGGAGAGGAGAGCAAACATTTTAACTCCACCCAATGACATCACATGGAAAGACCCCACTCCAGAGTGATGGGGAGGGGAAGGAAAGAGAACCAGACTAGGTTTTTCAAAACAAAAAAGCAGTGTCATCCAGTTCCACACCCTGGAAGTTGAAGCATGCTCTTTTTCCGTGCCATTCAGAGAGAAGAAAGAAGAAAGAGAAGAGAAGAAAGAAAGCAAATAAAGAAGAAAGAAAGAAAGAAGAACGAAAGAAAGAAGACGAAAGAAAAGAGATGATAGGGGAGAGAGAAAGAAAGAAAGAAAGAAAGAAAAAGAAAAAAGAAGAAAGAAGAAAGAAAAAAAAGAAAGAAAGAAAGAAGAAGAGAAAAGAAAAGAGAAAAAAGGAAGAGAAGAGATGGAAGAAAGGAAGAGGAACAGGAAGGGAAGAGGAAAAAGAAAGAAGGAAAGAAAGGAAAGGAAAGAAAAGAAAGAGAAGAAAAGAAGAAAGAAGGGAAGAGAAAGAAAAAGAAGAAAGATAGAAAGAAAGAAGAAAAGAAAGAAGAGAAGAAGAAATAAAGAAGAGAGAAGAAGAAGGGAAAGAAAAGAAAGAAAAGAAAGAAAGAAGAAAGAAAAAGAAATGAAAAAAAGAAATAAGGAAGAAAGAAGGAAGAAAGAAAGAAAAGAAAGAAAAGAAAAAAAGAAAAAAGAAAAGGAAGAAAGGAGAAAGAAGGGAAGAAGGGAAGAAGAAAAGGGGGAGATGACAGAAAAAAGAAAGGAAAGAAGAAAGAAAAGAAAGAAAGAAAGAAAGAAAGAAAGAAAGAAAGAAAGAAAGAAGAAGAGAGAGGGAGAAAGAAAGAAAAGGAAGGGAGGAAGGAAGGAAGGGAGAAAGAATGGAAGAAAGGAAGAGGGAGAAAGGGAGGGGAGAGGAGCAAGAAAAAAACAAAAAGAAAGGAGAAAGAAAAGGGAGAAAGAAAGGAAGAAAAGGAAGGGGAGAAAGGAAGAAAGGGAGAAAGAATGCAGAAGAAAGCAAGAAAATAGAAAGGAGAGAGAGAAAAGAAAGAAAGAAAGAAAAAGAGTTACCACAAACACAATTGATACGATCCAGCTTTAAAAAATACACCAAGTTTATTTTAAGAAAAAGATAACTTTACACCATGAAGTCTAGAAGAACATCAAGGGCCATTTCTAAACCAGAGTGGGCCTGCCAAAGCAGAAAGGATGCCCATATGGAAGACTGGGAGCATAGACTGGGATTTGCTCCAAGGATCTTCCAAACTCTTCAGCCCATCAACCCTTGGGTGACCCCTTCATGAAGTTTCAGGTTGTTCCTCAACCACCACCCCAAACATTTTATTACATGGAAATCGTCTAATCAATGCGACTTTAACTAATAGTAGGACTTTTGGGTGATAAAGATCAGAACTGGTCCTTTGGATTGTCCCATCAACACTTGTGGATTAAGATTGACGTACATGACTCTAATGCCATCCCACCACATTTCTTGCCCAAACTCTCATTTATTTTTGGGAACAGGGGAAGCGGGCCTTTTCTTAACGGATTAGACAGGGTAACATCTCAGGGGTGTTAAAAAGGGGAGGGGGAGGGGGAAGAAGAGGAAGAGGAAGAGGAAGAAGAAGAAGAAGAAGAAGAAGAAGAAGAAGAAGAACAACAACAACAACAACAACAACAATAACAACTATGGGGTCCTTGATGCTCTCTAAGCTTGGTTGTTTTCTTGTAGGTATTTCATGACCCAATTCTAGAAGAGATTGGAGTTTGTTGAGAGGAGGAGGAGGAGGAATGGTACCTACAAGGATGGGGACACCTTTGCATGCACGATTGCAGGAACTGGGTATGTCTAGTCTATTGAGAAGGACGACTAGAGGTGACATGATAACAGTGTTCCAATATCTCAGGGGCTGCCCCAAAGAAGAGGGAGTCAAGCTATTCTTCCAAAGAACCAGAAGGCAGGACAAGAAGCAACGGATGGAAATGAACCAAAGAAAGAAGCAACCTAGACTAAGGAGAAATTTCCTAATGGTGAGGACAATTAACCAGTGGAACAGCTTGCCACCAGAACTTGTGGGTGCTCCATCACGGGAGGCTTTTAAGAAGAGACTGGACAGCCATTTGTCTGAAATGTACAGGGTCTTCTGCTTGAGCAAGGGGTTGGACTAGAAGACCTCCAAGGTCCCTTCCAACTCTGTTTATTCTGTATTGTTCTGATAGATGATGTAAGATTTAGCTGGTAACCAGAGACATAGAGCCATACTCTTCCTCTTAAGAATGATGCTAAAGGTTGACTTTTAATTATGGAAGCCTCCAGAGATGTTCTCCTTCTTCCCTTCTCTTCCAATCCTCTATAGACGGCACTTCTGTCCCAAACTGAACCGATCAGGCAATTGTATTGTGCTCCTTGAAAGTGCTGTTGTGTGTAGGAACCTAAAGAAACACACCCTGCCTTCCAAGCTGGATCATTTGGGGGGAGGGGACAGATTGACACAGCATGCCAAGCTTGGTGTGAGTCTCTGAAGTTTTCTTGCAGATGTTTCATGACACAACTAGGTAACATCATCAGTGCTAGAAGGCAGCGGGTTTTGGGGAGATGAGGAGGAGGAGGAGGAGGAGGAGGATGATTCTGGGGTCCTTGGTGCTCTCTGAGCTTGGTGATTTTCCTGCAGAGATTTCATTATCCAACTAGGTAACATCATCAGTACATGAAGGGAGGTTTGCTTTCCATTTATATAGAAGTGGTTTGCCCTGTCAACTACTGTATATAACCAACTCCCTTCCACCACTGATGAAGTTACCTAGTTGGGTCATGAAATGTCTACAAGTAAACTACCAAATTCAGAGATGCACACATTTCAACCCTGAGCTATAAATATTTTCTTCCATTGGGGTGAGTTTTGGGTGATTTGAGAGTGGGGCCACCCCGGCTTGGTTTATGCAAATCGAAAAATATTGAGCAAATTTTGTGATGCTACAGAAGGAGGAAGGCTCAAAAAAGGAGGGGTTTGGATTAGAATCTCAGGAGTCCTTGGCACTCTCTGAGGTTGGTTGTTTTCTTGCAGACCTTTCATGGCTCAAACAAGGTAACAACATCAGTGCACACTCCTCCCCCCTCCCCCCCTCCTAACAAACTCCAATCCCATCTAGAATTGAGTCATGAAATGCATGCAAGAAAACAACCAGAGAGCATCAAGGATCCCATAGTTCTTGTTCTTTCTTTCTTTCTTTCTTTCTTTCTTTCTTTCTTTCTTTCTTTCTTTCTTTCTTTCTTTCTTTCTTCTTTCTCTTTCTCCTTCTCCCTCTTCCTCCTCCCCACAGTCCTCCTTCTCCTCCTCCCAACAAACCCCATTCTCTTCTAGTATTGATGATGTTACCTAGTTGGGTCATGAAATGCCTGCAAGAAAACAACCAAGCTCAGAGAAGCATCAAGGACTCCATAGTTCTTGTTTTTTCTTTCTTTTCTTTCCTTTCTTCTTTCGTTTCCTTTTCATTTATCTTTCTCTTTCTCTCATTCGTCTTTTCTTTCTTCTCTC
>CM042836.1:179574041-179596541 GCA_023653725.1 Bungarus multicinctus
ACCACCCCCCTCTCCTCATTCTCCCTTTCCATTTCCCCTCACCCTCCTTCTCCCCTCCCCCTCCCTCCTCCTCCTCCTCTCCGTCCCTCCCCCTCCTCTCACCCTCCTCCCTCGCCTCCTCCTCCCTCCTCCCTCCTCCTCTCCTCCTCCTCCTCTCCTCTTCGTAGCAAACCCTATTCCTTCCAGCCCTGATGACATCACCCACCTTGGGTAATGAAATATCTACACGAAAAGAACCAAGTTCAGAGACCATCAAGGATTTCTACCCACCCACCCCCGGCCCAAAATAAATAAGTAGCCCATCCCTTTTTTTAAAGAGCTCAGCAGATGCTTCTTCCCACCCTTTTCTCCTTAGGACCTTCTTGTCCTCCTGCTTAAGCTTGGAACAGATGGCCCTCTGGAAAGGAAGGGCTGTTTTGTGACTCGGTCCCTGGTTCTCTGCTCGAAGCATCCAACCACTTTGCCCCGGCAGTATTTTGCTTCTTCTTCTTCTTCTTCTTCTTTTTTTTTAAAAAAAAAGGATGCTGTGAAACAAGACATTTGTGTCAAGCACGGAACAGCTTCGTTTTTCTGCAAAGCTGCTGGGTGACATCTATCATGCAGATGCTGCCAGTGGCCTCCTGGTAGAATGATGGAAGCAGCATCATTAAGAGTTTGACAAAGCAGGAAAAACAAATCGTGGAAAGGAGCCTACCGTCCCTGTCCTGTTGTTTCTTTTATATATAATAATATTTAAGTGTGTGTGGCATATATATACTTTGTGTTACAACACCCTGTTAAGCCCCAATTAAGGGAGAAAGCATACTGCTTTCTTTTCTGTCTTTCGGCTCATCACCAGAGACCATACCGACAGAAAGCTATTTGTTTCGTTGCCTTTAGTTTACATGTGTGTAAGGTTTTTAAGCTGATAATTTTAAATAATAAATAAGGGAGACTAGGATAGATCTATTTCGAGCTAGTTAGCTTTCTTCAGCTAGCCATACCCTTACTGGGATTCGAACCAGGGAAGTATTACATGTGAGGCAGTTGTAATTGCCACTACACCACTGGCTCTATCCTGTTCAACTGAGGCAGGGGAATAAGTATATACTTTGTGTTACAACACCCTGTTAAGTCCCAATCACATGTAATACTTCCCTGGTTCGAATCCCAGTAAGGGTATGGCTAGCTGAAGAGAGCTAACTAGCTCGAAATAGATCTATCCTAGTCTCCCTTATTTATTATTTAAAATTATCAGCTTAAAAACCTTACACACACACACACACACACATATATATTATTTTTCTTATATGTATCCATGTATTCATAACTACGTTTTTACTTATACCTATTATCTTATAAGCAATTGACAAATAAATAAATAAATAAAATAAAAACATTTCAGCTGCTTGAAGTCCAATGAACTAAATGTGCATGTGTATTTGTGTGTGTGTGTGTGTGTGTGTGTGTTTTACATTGTTAAGGGAAAAAAAAAAGAACCAGGAAACAAGAGTTGCAAGAAAGAGTTTTCTCTTCTCTCTTCTCTTCTCTTCTCTTCTCTTCGCTCTTTCTCTTCTCTCTATTTTTTTTTTTTTTCCTTTCTTTTCTCTTCTCTTTCTCTTCTATTTCTTCTCTCCATTTCCCTTTCCCTTCTCCTTCCCTTCTCTTCTCTTCTTCTCCTCCCTCCTATCCTCTACTCTTCTCTCCTTCTTTCTATTCCATTACACTATTCACTCTGTTCTTCTCGATTTCCTTTCTTCTCTTTTATAACTCTTCTATTACCTACTCTATTCCCTCTTCTATTCTACTCTATTCTATTCTATTCTCTACTCTGTTCTATTCTATTCTATTCCCTCTTCTCTTCTCTTCTCTTCTCTTCTCTTCTCTTCTCTTCTCTTCTCTTCTCCTCTCTCCCTTCCTTCCTTTCCTACCTCACTCCTCCCCCCTCCCCCTCTCCTCTCCTCTCCTCTCCTCTCCTCTCCTCCCTTCCCTTCTATCCCAACCCCAACCCAACCCAACCCAGCCCAACTTTTCCCAACCCACCCCTTAGTTTCCATTCTATTCCATTCCATTCTATTTTATTATCTATTCTGTTTTATTCCCTATTCTCTCTTCCCCTCCCCTCCCCTCTCCTCTTCTAATCCTCTCCACTCCTCTTCTCGTTTATTTTTGGGATATCTATTATACTGTTGTGTCTTTCCAATCTCGAAAAGATGCACACTTCAGGCCCAAAATGAAATGACCTGTATTGCCAACAACTGGTTGCATGGTCCCAGAACTTTACAGTGTGCATAGTCTCTCTCTCTCTCTCTCTCCCTCCCTCCCCCCTCCCCCCCTCTCTCATACACACACACACACGGGGATACTTACAGAACTACCTTTGATGCTCAATCTTGAGCAATGCTACAAAGATAATGCTGAAAGCACACACATCTCCCCATCCTCCCAATATAACTCAAGAGTGGGTCCTTCTTAATGGCTGTTCCCCTACTTGGAAGACCTTGATGGATGCCCTCCAGACTCCCATCCTTCTAGAATGCTTCAGGATTCCACAGGGCATCTAGGCACTTAAAATGGGGAAGCTGACTCACAGGCTGATTTTATTACCTGATTTATAGTTAGATTTCTCTTGGCTTTATGTTGATATATTAGTCTCTCTCTTTCTGTTCTCGCTCCCTTTTGCGGCCCTGCAAAATGCCTGGATTTGTCCAAGTAGGTGGTGTAAAAATGTTTGTATAAATAAATCACGTTGGCTGCCAGAAGCCAAGGAGAGGCAGCGCAAAGGATAAGCTTCACACAGTACCTTCTCTTGTGTGTCCACCCCACTAGTCTTCTCTCCCCTCTCATGAAATGCCATCTGGGACGGTCTTCTTACTTCTCCTAACAGTGGAGAGATTGCCTCCAGAAGTTGTGGGCGCTCCATCACTGAAAGCTTTTAAGAACTGGGTACGTCTAGTCTGATGAAAAGAAGGACTAGGGAGACATGATAGCAGGGTTCCAATGTCTCAGGGGATGCCCCAAAGAGGAGGGAATCAAGCTATTCTCCAAAGTACCAGAGGGCAGGACAAGAAGCAACTGATGGAAACGAATCAAGGAGAGAAGCAACCTAGAACTAAGGAGGAATTTCCTGAGAGTGAGAACAATTGATCAGTGGAACAACTTGCCTCCAGAACTTATGAATGCTCCAACACTGGAGGTTTTTAAGAAGAGATTGGATAACCATTTGTCTGAAATGGTGTAGCGTTTTCTGCCTAAGCAGGGGGTTGGAATAGAAGACCTCCAAGGTCCCTTCCAACTCTGTTATTCTATTCTGTTCTGTTCTGTTCTGTTCTGTTCTGTTCTGTTCTGTTCTATTCTATTCTATTCTATTTTATTTGCTTCTCCTTCTCCTTCTCCCTCTTTTTTCCCATCTCCTCCTCCTCCTTCTGTTCTATTCCTTTTGCTTCTCCTCCTCCTTCCTCTCCTTCTCCTTCTATTCTATTCTACCCTACCCTACCCTATTCTATGAAGAGATTGGATAGCCATTTGTCTAAAATGGTATAGTGTCTCCTGCTTGAGCAGGGGGTTGGACTAGAAGACTTCCAAGGTCCCTTCCAACTCTTTGTTACTTTGTTATCTGTTAAGCCAGGTGTGCTGCAAGAAGCCCGCCCTGCCATTAGCTCGAATCAACAGGAGGTAGCAGCCGAACTCAATAGCAGACACACTACCTGATCGATAGGCAATGTCAGAAATTCCCTGGTGGTCTATTTCTTGCCCAGGGGCTCTGCAATCCTCATCAGGGGTTTAACAGGAGCATATTGACAAAAGACACAGTTGGATCTTCTGTCGGAGAGCTGCAGAAGTAGATTTACTTGGCCTTTGCCAGAGCAATGGGTCTCGCAGGCCTATGGAAATAAATCTCCATTGATTTTTCTTTGAGTTCTCTCCCCTCGTAGCCCTGAGGGTCTGTTGTTTCTCCGGCCCTCACCACAAAACAAGGAAGAGTAATTTATATATCATCCATGCTGTGTTGCTAATGTGCCCCTTAGCTGGAATTCGCTTTGTTCAGGCTGCCGTTTCTAAAATACCTCATTTGGCTTCTTCTGTTCCTTTCCCATCAAATTCCCATCAATTCTTTGGAGAGAAATCGTCTTCTGTCTCAAGTGGCGCAAAATGACGATGGCATTGATTTGTATCTCATTGCATCTTATTTTAATCCCAGCATCTTCAACTTCCCAGGTAGTTGGGAAGGACCTGATTGTCAAAGTACCAGTCAGAGTGAACAACAACAGCATATTATTATCAATAATAATGATACACATGTGCATCCATTTAAAAACACAGGTAATTCTCAACTTACAATCACAATTTACATTGCAAAGAAGTGGAGTTGCTAAGCAGGTCCATTTCAACACCTTTTTTTGGCCACTGTTGTTAAATGAATCACTACAGTTGTTATGTGGATCACATGGCCGTTAAGTGAACCCAGCTTTCCCCCATTGGTTGCGCTTGTTGGGAGGTCTGGGAAGGTCACAAATGGGGATCACGTGATCACAGGACACTGCAGCTGTCACAAATACACGCCAGTTGCCAAGTTCCCAATTTTGATCACGTGATCCTGGGAATCTTACACTTAGGTGCAAGAACTGGTCCTAAGCAGTGTGTCATGCCCTTGTTAGAGTCAGACTGAGGGAGAGGAGGAACAGCTGTCAGGGAGTAGGAGTGTGGCTCCGGAGGTTGTGGAGGAGGCTGGGGAAGGGCAGAGGCTGGCTGGGCAGTCAGAGGAAGACCCAGGCCCATCCCCTCTTTATCCTAGGGCACGCAGGGAGGAACGGAGAAGGAAGCAACTTGGCTTACGAGAGAGGAAGCAGCCCTGATCCCCCTCATTGGTTGCAGCTGGGGAGAATAGTATATAAGGGAGATGGTGACAACACAGCATTGCCAGAAGCAAAGCATGTTTTATTTTGGGCTGAAGTTATCTTGGTTGGCATCCTTCCAACAGACTGGGCCTTGTTACCTCCCTGAAGTTGGTAATTACTTATTCTGCTCCATTGTGGAAATTCCTTCATTGTAGTTTGTTTTAGTTTTTTATTTCACCTCTATCTGCTCATTAAGTTTGGACTGTATTGGCTTTCATTTGAAGACTATTTTTGAGTACGTTAGATCTCCAACTAAGAATTATTGAACAGTGGGGCCAAGTTGGAGGCATTAAAGGACATTTATTTACATTTTGGATTTTGTTACGTTTGCGTTACGCTCTGGGTCATCACACAGTGGTGGTATTCTACCCGTTTGGCCCGATTCTACCCAAACCCACCAAAACTGGCGGTAAAACGTTTTGAATCTCACCACTAGTCCTAAGTCCCTTTCTTCGGTGCCGCTGCAATTTCAGTCACTAAACCGATGGTTGTAGGTTGGGGATCACCTCTAAGCAACTTAACTTCAATCGTGGCAAACAAATTCACAAAATTTTACCCCCAGATCTGGGCCATACATCCGTCGTCAGAATCAAAAGGACGGGAATGAAATCCTTCACAACTGATGGAAGGATTGGAATGAGTGAATTAAAATGAATGCATTGTAATTGTTTGAATAAATGAATCGGTTGCGGGTGCTCCGTCACTGGAGGTTGTTAAGAAGAAATTAGACAGGGGGTTGGACTAGAAGACCTCCAAGGTCCCTTCTGACTCTGTATTAATCTGGTGCTTGAATGGAATCCACAAGCAAATGGTCATAAATACTTCTGCAGAAACTAATGCACTGGGGCCAGAACTCAGATTGCCATAAAAGAAGACCCTGTCTTATAAAAAAAATAACACCATCCTAATTGCAATTATTTAAAAAAAAAAAAAAACTGCCTGAAATTTGCATGATTGCACCCCACTCCTAATGCATATCTATGGATGCAATCTTTCCCCTGTTCCTCCTAAGATAAAGCATTCTCTGTGCATTCCCTCCCCCCAAAGAGGTCCCTCCTGATCCACCCTTCCATAAAATTTAAGGAGTTTCTAATGTCTCATTTCACCTGGAGGCCAAATTCAGGAAAGGACCGAGCTTAGGAATTACATTCCCACATGCAGGCAGGTTTAAGAATGTGCCCTACCCTGCTTCACCTACACTGATTTTTTGAAAAAAACATTAAGTGGATGTTCAGTTTAGGGTTACCTTGATGCTATTGTTCTAGAAAGACCTGTCAGTCAAAGCCACTTCCTTCTTCTGAACTCAGGGACCTCACTAATGCATGGGAGAATATTAAGTGTTGTACCTTATAATTCTTGATGAATATATTTTAATTTTTCTTTTCTTTATGTACACTGACAGCTTATGCACCAAAGACAAATTCCTTGTGTGTCCAATCACACTTGGCCAATAAAGAATTCTATTCTATTCTATCTATCCTATTCTATCCTATTCTATTCTTTTCTATTCTTATTGTACCCTATGATTATTATAAATCGTTGTACCTTATGATTCTTGACAAATGTATCTTTTCTTTTATGTACACTGAGCACATGCACCAAGATAAATTCCTTGTGTGTCCAATCACACTTGGCCAATAAAGAATTCTATTCTATTCTGTTCTCTTTTTTTTTCCAAATAGTTTTTTTTTATTTTTCAATATAAACATACATATTTTGTGGGCATTGCATTGACTGGGTCAAATCTTTTTAAAGCAACAGTACCACTAATAATACAAATAGGTATATAAGTAATTCTAATCGTCCAACTTCCACAACTTCAAAAGAGCTAATCTCTTTTCATAATCCATTTCTCATTTTCCCATGAGTTCATTTAAACACAAATTACATCTCTTTGCACCTTGCATTTATAATCCCTATATACTATTACTTAATATTTTTTAAAGAATTATTCATAATTCCACCCTAACTTCAATATTCCAATTGTGGATGAAGCTAAATATTAACAATATTTAATCAATCTCAGAAGTGTATCTCAAAACCCCACACAATTTCTAGTCCTTAATATTTTAAACTCATAATATACTTTAACACACTATTAATATTAATCATACAGTTTAATTAACTAATCCTAAATTCCCATCTTGACTTATTTGGATTATGTTATTAAATTATATTTTCTATTATATATACTACAGTTTTCCCTGTATATACAGTATTTTCCCATATTGAAATATTTTCTCACTATCCATAATCTCTTAATCTTTTTGAAATTCCATCATTTATTGATTTTTTTAAAATCCATTTTTATCTCTCTCTCTTGGAATCTTTTATCTCTTTTTTTTGTACCTACCAATCTTCACCTTCTGAGTACATTTTGTCTTTTTCTTCTGTAGTATTTGAACTCCCCAACAAAGCTTCTTTTTCTCTACTATATTATAAACTTTTAGGGGGTTAAGTCTTCTATTTATTAACCCTTTCTCTTCTTTAATTCTAACTGCTTGCATCTCGTTTGCTTTGCTTTGATTCTTACATGGGAGAATCTCTGATGGGTCAGTGAGGTTGGCTTTCATGGCCTTCACCAGGCAGGTGGTGGGGCGCCATTTTGAATCCCATCTTCCCACTGTATTTCCCATTGGAGGAATAGGTTTTAGGAGTTGAAGCTGGCGCCATCTTCCTGAGATGTTTTTTGCTAGCTGATTTGGGGACCGCCGGCGGAAGGACGATACTTTGAGATTCCACTGGCTCTACAGGATCTGAATTCGATCTAGATAAGCTGGAATAGAAACCATTCCTGGCTGTAATGGCGTTCACGGCTCGGAACATTGCTTGGTTTCGTCCAGAGACGTGAAGTGGGTGAAGAGTTGGGACTGACCTGGATTTGAACTTCTCTTCCTGGGAGATGGTGTTCCCCAGTTTCCCACCTTCGGGAATCCTGTAAGGACTTTCTTTCATGTGGTCAAGGGTGTTCTCATCTAGCTCCTTCAGAGGACTCAGGTCCTGGAAAAAGTGGTGGTCATTATAGGCATAGAGAGTCTCACGGAAGCTCTGTAGCTCCTCCATAACTTCTGTCTTCATGGTTTCAATGCTGGCCATGAGTTCTTCTTTCAGCTCTACAAGGTCCCTTTGCAATGTCTTTTGGATGTCCATGGAGAATCTGCTGTGATGACTGGTGGAGTCACCCATACACAATGGACAATCTATACTTTGTCCTTCCAGACTCTCATTGGTATTTACAGGCAATGCTTTGTCTTCTTCTCCATGGACTAAATTCCCCACCAACTTCATCAGCTGAGTATCTGATGTGGGATCTTCTGCCTGTTCGCTGATGGAAAATTGGGCTTGGAGATGACTCCGAAGACCTGCCAGCCTTTCTTGGTCCATACCTTCACTTTCTGCGGTGCTGGGAAGCTCTGGACTTTCTTCCTGACCAACATCTTCCTCCTTCTGCTCTGCTTTTCCTAAAGAGGCAGACTCTTCCTTCTTCTTCTTCTTGCCTTTCTTCTCCTGTTTCTGGACAGCATGAAGGTCTCCCATGGTCTTCAGCCCCTCGCTGGCTGCCTGGAGAAGCCGAACGTGATTCCAAGTTTTGGAAGCTTCTGAAGACATTATTCTGCCCTCTTCACGCAAAGCAGCCGCAGGAGGCAACAGAACAAGTGAACTACTGTTTCTTGCAAGGCTGGAGTGTTCACTAGCAAATCAACAGATGATTGCCGAAGCAATTCCAGAGGGAAGATGGAAAGGGATCGAGGGAATCAGGTAGAAAGCAAATGCTATAGCTACTGAGAAACTCTGGACTCAAGAAGATTGTATTTGTGGCAATCACTCCAAGAATTCCCTATCTTAAACAGGAAGGGCTTTCTAGCAATCCAATGAAGGAGTAAAGGAAAGAACAATAGAGATAGTAAGGGGTCTGGAGGATAAATGAACAGTTGAAGGGATTAGGTATGTAACAAAGAGAAGGTTTAGGGGTGACATGATAGCTGTCTTCCAATACTTGAGGGGCTGTCATAGAGAAGAGGGAGACAAGTTATTCTCCAAATCACTTGATGGTAGAACAATAAGCAATAATTAAAAAGAGAACCAACTTAGAACTGAGGAGAAACTTCCTGATAGGAAGAACAATTAATCAGTGGAATTGGGGTTTCCTTCAGAAGATGTGGATGCTCCATCCTTAAAGGTTTTCAAGAAGAGATTGGATAGCCAATAGTTCAAAATGGTATACGCTCTCCTGTTGGACAAGACAATGTTTGCAACTCATTCAGTATACTATAAATCCTTAAACTAACATAAACAATCATCTAAATATATCCAATATCCAATCCAATGTTTGAGGGGCTGTCATATGGAAGAGGGGAGGGGTCAACCTATTCTCCATGGTACCTGAGGGCAGAACAAGATGCAACGGATGGAGACTAATCAAGGAGAGACCCAACCTAGAACGAAAGATACATTTCCTGACAGTCAGAACAATTAACCAATGGAACAGCTTGCCTCCCGAAGTTGTAGGATCTCCAATACTGGAGGTTTTCAAGAAGAGATTAGATACTATTTGTCCAGAATGGCATAGGGTCTCCTGCTAAATTAGGGGGTTGGACTAGAAGACTTTCAAGGTCCTTTCCTTTCGTGTTATTCTGGTGCTTGAAGGGAATCTTATCTGAATTTCCCTCATCCATCTGTGAAATCCTCTACGTTGATGTCCTCTCTTTATCTTGGAGCTAAGACAGCATCCCATGCAAAAGTTGACTTTCGTCCTAAGCCTTATTTCCACAGACAGGAAATTCTATAGGAGTGATGGGGAAATTGTGTTCTTCCAGATGTTGAACTCCCAGAATCCTTCAGAAAGTGGTGTGGGACAAATGTCCACATTACATACTTCAGAAAATCCCTTGGAAGCTGTCTTGAGAAGTAATGAGAAGGGGAAATTGTGGCTTTCCAGATGTTCAGCTCTGAGAATCCTTCAGAAACTGGGGGAACTACATATTTCAGAGAATCCCTTGGAAGCTGTCTTGAGAGGTGATGAGACACCCCAGTTGCTTAACAGCGTCCTCGTGCTGTTTACCACCTATTAAGCTAAAGTGATTTCATTAGAGAGGGATGTTTTAATTACAGAAAGGCTGAGATAGGGAAGGCGAGGTGGGCCCTGGTTAATTAGCACCCTTGAGACACAGAATTACTGGCAATGAAGTTTACAAAGACTAATCAATGACTCAGCAGAAGCACTGCTGGCTTTTTCATGTGAATTATTTATTTTTTAAAATTTCGATCCCACCTGTCAACCTCAAAACATGGAGGCAACCTGAAGAAGGAATGCAAGTTCAAATAGCCCTCCACCAGTGGTGGGATTCAAATTTTTTTTACTACTGGTTCTGTGGGCGTGGCTTGGTAGGCATGATGTGGCTTGATGGGCGTGACAGGGGAAGAATACTGCAAAATCTCTATTCCCTCCCCACCCCACTAATCTGTTTTCCAGCTCCGTTCTCCTGTGCAGGGCAACCAAAGAAGACCCAGCTGATCAGCTGGGACTCGGGAGGCGGAGAAGAGATGGGGACGGGGGCAGTGGTGGTATTCAAATCATTTTACTACCAGTTCTGTGGGCGTGGCTTGGTGGGCATGGCTTGGCTTGGCTTGGTGGGCATGGCTTGGTGGGCATGGCTTGGTGGGCATGGCAGGAGGATATACTGCAAAATCCCCCTTCTCTCCCCACCCCACTAACCTGCTTTTCAGCTCCGTTCTCCTGTGCAGGGCAACCAAGGAAGACCCAGCTGATCAGCTGGGACTCAGGAGGCGGAGAATAGTTGGGGTTGACGGCGCCAGTCAGAGGTGTCATTTGCCGGTTCTCTGAACTACTCCAAATTTCCGCTACTGGTTTTCCAGAATGGGTCAGAACCTGCTGAATATCACCTTTGTCCTCCACTTATGGCCAGAATTTCTTTTGCTAAGCAAGGCAGTTGTTAAGCCATTCAGCTTTTTACAACCTATTTTTTTTTTTTTGCCATGGTTGTTAAACAAATCCCTGCAGTGGTTAAGTGAATCACACTGAAAGGCTCCCCTCAATTTTCAGGACCTCTCCTCTTTTTCTACTTTGTAAGAGGAGAACCTTTGGGATAGTCCAAAATCAGAATTTGGATAACTTCTTTTTCCAACTAACGAAATTTATTCAAAAGCATGTTAGTAAACTGAAACGTTTTTCATTGAAAAAGAATATTTGCTAAGGGGAAAAAATCCTGGGTCCCCCTCCCCGTTTTTTGCCATTTTAAACAATCCGTAAAAATTCCAGATTTATGCATATTTTATACCCCACTTCCTAAATCATCTTCTTTTAATGACCCCATAATCCTTTGTGGGGTGAAGTCTGGGCAACTGATAAGTATAAGTATATATATAATAAATGAGTACGAATACTGTTAATCTTCTCATCATTCCTTATCACCCATCCCCACCCACTTGTAACTGTATGACTGTATGACTGTAACTTTGTCGCTTGTATCCTTACGATTTATATGACTGCTTTCTAGTATGATTTGATTGCATATTGTACCCTATGATTATCATTAAGTGTTGCACCTGATGATTTTTGACTCTTGACGAATATATCTTTTCTTTTATGTACACTGAAAACATTTGCATCAAGACAAATTCCTTGTGTGTCCAATCACACTTGGCCAATAAAGAATTCTATTTTCTATCTATCTATGGGTATGAATAAATGAGAACAGTAGGGCAGGGACAGTAGGCACGCTGGTGCACTTCTGCACGACTCCTTACAGACCTCTGAGGAATGGGGCGAGGTCCACGGTAGACAGTGTAAGGTTAAAGTTTTGGGGGTTTGAGGATGTAACAACAGAGTCAGGGAGTGAGTTCCAGGCATTGACCACTCTGTTGCTGAAGTCGTACTTTCTGCAATTGAGTTTGGAGCGGTTTTACTTTGAGTTTATATCTATTGTTTGCCCGTGTGTTATTGTGGTTGAAGCTGAAGCAGTCGTTGACAAGGTAGAACGTTGTAGCAGATAATTTTGTGTACTAAGCTTAGATCAGACCGTAAGTGACGTAGTTCTAGGTTGTCCAGGTCCCAAATTTCAAGCTTAGTAGCATAAAATATTTGTTAACATAGGACATAAAATATAGACCAACGTAGAAAATTCATGTCCTGCATGAAATTATGGATTGCCTGATCCATTAGCATCACAACGATGGGAATAAAAATAGAAAATGAGAACAAACAAGTAAAGAGAGAAGGCTTTTTTAAAAAAAGACACTCTTTTTTTTCATTTTTATGGATTAGCTGGCTCTTCCCCCAAAGTAAAAATAGATGTGTCTCCTTGGGCAGGGCATACCGTATAAAGTTAATATTAAATCCCTCCTCGCATCTAACAAGATATTCTCTCCTGTATATTTTATTGTTAATAAGCCTAATGTTTGAAGCACGCCAGCCCAGTTGGATTCCTTGGGGAATGGCATCAGACATCTGAGCTTCATGTTTTAATGTTTGTTTCCCCACCTCCCATTATAATGGTTGATTAGCAGCTTGTTAAACACAGAAAGGGGATTTTCTTGCTGGCTCTTCTAATATTAGACTAGAATAACAGAGTTGGAAGGGACCTTGGAGGTCTTCTAGTCCAACCCCCTGCTCAGGCAGGACCCCCCTATACCATTATGCTGCCATTAAGTCAAGATTGAGGCCTTGGTAAGATGCAAACAATTTCTTCAGCTTTCTATAAAGAACAACAGCTAAAAGATAGCCTTTTCAGCTTTGACTTACAAGCACAATTGGGACCAGATTTTTCCACTGCTAAGCAAAGTTAATGTTGATTGACATTAGTTGATAAGTGAGTTATGCCTGATTTGGCAACTGTGTTAACCTAATTACTGCAGGTGTTAATGCATTAATTAATTGATCATTAAGCAAATCTGGCTTCCTTCATTGACTTCGTTTGTTGGAAGATCGTTAGGAAAGTCGCAGAGGCCCATCACGTGACCCTGAGATGCTACAACTGTTGTAGCAAGAGCACTTAGACTTATATACCACTTTACAGTGCTTTACATCTCTCTCTAAGCAGTTTACAATGTCAGCCTCTTACCCTCAACAGTCTGGGTCCTCATTTTCCCAACCTCAGAAGGATGGAAGGTTGAGTCAACCTTGATCCGTTCAGGATTGAACTGTTAGCAGTTGGCAGTCAACGTAATTAGTCTGCAATACTGCATTCTAATCATGGTGCACTAAGGAAGGAAGGGAGGGCAATAGCAAAGCATTTAGGCTTATATACCATTTCACAGTGCTTTACAGCCCTCTGTAAGGGGTTTTACAGAGTCAGCCCATTGACCCCAACAATTTGGATTCTCATTTTACCCACCTTGGAAGGATGGAAGGCTGAGTCAACTTTGAGCTGGTCAGGATTGAACTGCTGGCAGTTGACAGTCTGTAGAATTATTGTGTAATACTGCATTCTAACCATTGTGCACCAAGGAAGGAAGGAAGGAAGGAAGGAAGGGAAGGAAGGAAGGAAGGAAGGAAGGAAGGAAGGAAGGAAGGAAGGAAGGAAGGAAGGAAGGAAGGAAGGAAGGACAAGCAATACTAATAACAATAGCAATAGCACATAGACTTATATATCCCTTCACAGTGCTTTTACAGTCCTCTCTAAGTGGTTTACAGAGTCAGCCTCTTGCCCTCCACAATCTGGGTCCTCCTTTTACCAACCTTGGAAGGAAGGAAGGCTGAGTCAACCTTGAGCTGGTCAGGATCGAACTGCTGGCAGTGGGCAGAGTTAGCTGTAAATACCTGCTACTTCTGCTGCCTGCCTGCAATTTGGCAGTTCGAATCCCACCAGGCTCATGGTTGACTCAGCCTTCCATCCTTCCAAGGTGGGTAAAATGAGGACCCAGATTGTGACTCTGTAAACCTCTTAGAGAGGGCTGTAAAACACTGTGAAGTGGTGTATAAGTCTAAGTGTTATTGTTATTGTTGTAAGTCGAGGTCAACCTGTATTCATCGGCCTTTCTTTCCACCTGGATGACAGACAGCTTATAAAGTCAGGGGCACCAACTTTTTAATGGAGGAACCATGGCTGTTCTCCATTCTTGATTTCTTCTGCAAGGGAACGGAAGGGAAGGGAAGGTTGGAGGAACCAAAGAGGACTAGCTGAGCCTGGTTTGGACTCAGCTGAACTAGGAAACCCTGGTTCAAGCTGAGTGGGCAAGGAATTAAGGACCTCTTGTTCTGCTGTAAATTAATGCTAATTCTCCCCTGTCTTCACCTGACACATATTCCCCGCAGGGGACAAGCCAAGGTGCTTAAACTTTTCTCCCTTGAGCTTTTTTCTGCACAAAATGTCACCCTGGTTACCTTTACACTAGGGGAGTTCCCAATGGACATTAGAAGAATAATAACATTATGATGACTTTAGGCGAAACTCAAGTCTGGCAGTTTTTCTCTCATCCTTCAACTTATTTCTCCTAACAGTCCTCCAGAACCTGCTTCCACCGGCAATAATAACCTTCTGTCACGCATGGGGAACTTAATGAGACCTCACACATGTCAACTTCTCCAAGGATTTGCCTGGAGAAGTTGACATTCTTGCTTCTGCTGGGTATGGGGTGAGGTCGAGTGTTTTGTGCTTTAAGGGCAAAGGTCAAGAGGATGCAGGAAAAAAAATAAGAGGGAGAGAGAGGGAGAGGAGAGGGAGGGAGGGAGAGGAAGAAAGAGAGAGAGGGAGAGACAGAGAGAGAGAGAAAGGGAGAGGGGGAGAGAGAAGGAGAGGGAGGAGGAAAGGGAGTGGGGGAAAGAGGGAGTGGGAGGGAGAGAGAGGGAGAGGGAGAGAAAGGGAGAGAAAGGGCGAGAGAGAGGGAGAAAGGGAAAGGGAGAGGGGGAGAGGGAGAGAAAGGGGGAGAAAGAGGGAGAAGGAGAGAGGGAGAGAAAGAAAGAGAGAGGAGGGGAAGAAAGGGAAAGGGAGAGGGGAGAGGGAGAGAAAGGGAGAGAAGGAGAGGGAGAGAGGGGAGAAAGGGAGAGGGAGAGAAAGAGAGAGGGTGAGAGAGGGAGAAGGGAAGGAGGGAGGGAGAGACGGAGAGAAAGGGGGAGAGAGGGAGAGGGAAAGAGGGAGAAAGAGGGGGAGAAAGGAGAGAAAGAGGGAGAAAGGGAGAGGGGGGAGAGAGAGGGGCAGAAAGAGAGAGGGGGAGAGAGAGAGGGAGAAAGGGAGGGAGGAAGGGAGAGGGAGGGAGAGAGAGAGGGAAAAAGGGAAGGGGAGAGGGAGAGAAAGGGAGAGAAGGAGAGGGAAAGAGGGAGAGAGAGGGGGAGAAAGGAGAGAAAGAGGGAGAAAGAGAGAGGGGGAGGAGGGAGAGGGAGAGAAAGAGAGAGGGGGAGAGAGAGGGAGAAGGAGGGAGGAAGGGAGAGGGAGGGAGAGAGAGAGAGGGAAAAAGGGAGAGGGGAGACGGGGAGAAAGGGAGAGAAGGAGAGGGAAAGAGGGAGAGAGAGGGGGAGAAAGAGAGAGGAGGAGGAGGGAGAGGGAGAGAAGGAGAGAAAGAGGGAGAGCAGGAGGCAATTTCCACTTCTTTTTTCCTCCCCAAAAAGTTTTGACAAAGACTCAACGAGCCCCTCGTTACCCTTGCTAGGTAGACCAGGCAGGAAACACAACCGTTCTGCCTTGTTGTAAAGCTGCACGCCATTGCGCTCGCGCCTTCTGGGCAGGGCCACGTTCTGATGAAAAGTGCTGTGTGCCCCTCCATCACAACACAGGGGAGGCTCCTGCTGTGGAAGTTACACCCTTCGCCCCATCTCAGTTTAAGGGGGTTCAAAAAACAAAACAAAAAAACCCCAACCCTACAGATAACGTTAGTTCCCGGTTCTCCCTTTCCAATTCGTTAATGAATTGCTTTTCATAAGTTCCTGGGCCAAGCGAATTCTCTCAGGCTTCGGGGCTAGGAATTAGCCAGCCATCAAATTGGCACGGAGGCCTGACTTTAGTGGTTGTGGGTGGAATCGATTAAAAAAAGGACCCGTAAGGAAGACATTTTCACGGCTGACCTTTCTTAAACGATCCTGTTAGGACAGCTAATGGCCGTTCCAAACCTTCCACCCAGGTTAATCGTTCAGGTTGTGAAGGGGCTTATTACACAAAGGACCACAGAGGGCAACGTTTGAGGAGGAGGAGGAGGAGGAGAAGGTTGGTAGCTCTTGAGATCTAACCAATTGAGATTTCTAATGTCCTTCCTCCTCCCCTCCTCTGGCTGAGCAGAGACTCCAAAATCTAGTTGAATCTTGTACCGTTTTATGACAAGTGATACGACTCGAGCTTAATGGCTCCAAACCTGCGTGCATTTTAAGTGCAAACGGCAAAGAGCCTTCCCCTTGAAAAAAAAAATAAAAGAATTCCAAGCGTTTGTAGAAACTTGGCCTCCTGATGGTCAATGTCATTTAAAAAAAACAAATACTCTCCTGAGCTGGAAAAAAAATATCTGCAGCAGCAGCAGCTGGTTTTCTGACTTCCCGCTGTGGGGCCTGAGAAAGATACAAGCCAACCATTCTTAGAGAGAGAGAGGGAGGGAGGGAGGGAGGGGGGAGATGAAGGAAGGATGGGAGAGAAAGGGAGACAAAGAGAGACCA
The DNA here is from genome assembly GCA_023653725.1 of Bungarus multicinctus. NCBI lineage: Eukaryota > Metazoa > Chordata > Lepidosauria > Squamata > Elapidae > Bungarus > Bungarus multicinctus. The sequence continues at coordinate 179,590,515 of CM042836.1, forward strand.
AGAGCAAGAGAGAGAGAGAGAGGAGGAGGGAGGAAGAGAGAAACGTAGGTAGGAAGGAAGGAGGGAAGGGAGAGAAGGGGAGAGAGAGAGAGAGAGACAAAGAGGGGGGAGAAAAAACGAGAGAGAGGGAGGGAGGAAGGATGGGAGAGAAAGGGCAAAAAGAGGGAGAGAAACGGAGAGGAAGGGAAGAAGGAAGGATGAGAGAGACTGGGAGAGAAAAAGCAAGAGAGAGAGAGGGAGGGAGATCAGTAGGAAGGAAGGAGGGAAGGGAGAGAGAGAGACAAAGAGGAGGGAGAAAAAGAGAGAGAGGGCAAGGGAGGGAGGAAGGGAGGAAGATGGGTAGGAAGGAAAGAGAAAGGGGGAGAGAGAGAAAGGGCAAAAAGAGAGAGAAAAAGGGGGAGAGGAAAGGAAGAAGGAAGGATGAGAGAGAAAGCAGGAGAGAGAGAGACAGAGGGAGGGAGGGAGGGAGGAAGGGAGAAAGGTGGGTAGGAAGGAAGGAGGGAAAGGAGAGAAAGGGGAGAGGGACAGGGAGAGAGAGAGAGAGAGAGAGATGATGTTAGGTTCAGAGTGCCCGTTACTTTACGAAGCACAACTGTTTGGTGACGGATTAGAGTTCCACCTGGTGATGAGCTGAAGAAATAACAGATTGATCATCTTTTAACAACAACCAAAATTCACGGAACTTTTATTTTATTTATTTGATTTGATTTGCCAATCGCTTACAAGATAATAGGCATAAGTATAAACATGAGTAAGAGTACAGGAAATAATGGGGACAATGGGACAGGGACAGGAGGCACAATGATGCACTGTATCTCAGACAACCGGGTGTGAGCTCCTTTTCGTGAAGTTCGGTCCCAAGGTTCAGGTGGGCTTGCTGGTCGCATACCTGGCTTCCTGCTATGCGGCAGCAGCCCTGCTTGAGCTCCTTGAGGTCATAGCTGGCGTGGCGGTTGGGACCCCCAGGCTTATGGTCATGGGGGATTTCAACCTGCCATCTGCTGGCGGTACCTCGGGGATTGCTCAAGAGTTCATGGCTTCCATGACGGCCATGGGCCTGACCCAGTTAATTCGGGACTCTACTCACGTGGGAGGTCATACCTTGGATCTGGTTTTCGTCTCTGATCAGTGGCAGAGTGATCTGGGTATGGGGGATATAGTCGTAGAACCCCTGTCATGGTCGGATCACTCGCTCCTGAAGCTCGACTTCCGTTCCGCACTTTACAGTACCCTTCCCCTGCCATGCCCACAAGCCACCTCATTTTATCTTCACCTTATTTATAATCATTAATAATCATATTTTTTTCTTCCTTTCCAACTCTATTCTACTGTATAGTGCAGTGTTGGTGCGATATCCGGGATTTTCAATTCAGTGTGTGGAGGGTGAAGTATGTGTGTTTGTGTTTATTTTCATGGTCATGATATGCACTGAAGATGGTTAATGCAATGACAATAAAGTAACAGTTAACAGATAATCAGAGTTGGAAGGGGCCTTGTAGGTCATCTAGTCCAACCCCCCATCTAAGCAGAAGACCATTTCTGACAAATGGCAGTCCAATCTCTTCTTGAAGGTCTCAAGTGATGGCGCTCCCACAACTTCCGAGGGCAACTTCTGTTCCATTGGTTGATTGGTCTCAATGTCAGAAAGTTTCTCCTTATTTCCAGGTTGAATCTCTCCTTGTTCAGTTTCCATCCAAGTAAATTAAACTAAACATTTCTGGCCTTCCTGAACTTCCGTGAGGCCCATTTTTCAGCCTCCCTGAGTCTCCCCACACACCCTGCACTTACCTGCATCCAAAACAGGCCGCGTGGCAACTCCTGGGAGGGGAGGGAAGGGGTGGGTGGAGCCAGCCAGGAGTGGGATTTGGGGGTTCTCCGAACTGCACAGAATCTTAGCTAGGGGGCTCTCCCAAACCCCTGTAAACCTCCAATAGACACTCTCTGCTTGTACACCTGGCTGGGATTGTTTGGAAAACTCACCAGGTTGACAAAACCAGCATGCAGTGAACCTTGATTTGCGCTTCCTGAAAATGCAACATTATTAAGATAATCTATTTTATTTTATTTTATTTTATTTATTTATTTATTTATTTATTTATTTATTTATTTATTTATTTTGTCAAGGGATTATAAGATGACAGGTATAGGTATAAACATAGTTATGAATACATGAAATGGGTACTTATAAGAAAAATAGAAAGAAACAATGGGATAGGGATGGTAGACATGTTGGTGCGCTTATGCACTCCCCCTACAGACCTCTAAGGAAAGGGGTGAGGTCAATAGTAGACAGTCTAAGTTTAACGTTTTTGGGGTTTGGGGAAGAAACCACAGAGTCAGGTAGAGTATTCCAGACATTGATCACTCTGTTGCTGAAGTTGTATTTCTTGCAATCAAGTTTGGTGCGATTAACCTTGAGTTGGTATCTATTGTGTGCTCTTGTGTTGTTATGGTTGAAGCTGAAGTATTCATTGACAGGTAGGACATTGCAATGTATGATTTTATATACTATACTTAGATCGGAACGAAGGCAGTGTAGTTCTAGGTTTTCTAGGTCTAGAATTTCGAGTCTGGTGGCATAAGGTATTCTGCAACGAGTAGAGGAGTGAAGAACTCTTCTTGTAAAATATTTGTGGACTTTCTCAACTGTGTTAATATCAGATACGTAATGCGGGTTCCAGACTGATGAGCTTAATTCGAATATTGGTCTAGCAAATGTTTTGTATGCTCTAATTATTAGTGTGATATTACCAGAGAAAAAGCTACACAGGATTAGGTTAACAACTCTTAATGCCTTTTTGGCTATGTAGTTACAATGGGCTCTAGACTTAGATCATTAGAGATGAATACTCCAAGGTCATTGACAGAGTTTGGATCATCAACAAGGTCTTGACTATTCAGCTGGTATTTTATTTTCTGATAATTTTTGGGGAGGCCAATATGTAAGACAGAGCATTTATTTGTTGAGATTTGAAGTTGACATTTGTTTGACCATTCTGATGATCAAAGCAGAGAAATGAGCAGCGAAGTTTCTATTTCACCCTCTACAGAGGTAGGGCCATATGCTCCTCCATGTGTTGTTGCAATACGAGCTTTCTGCTTCTCTCTGCTCCCGTTGGAAGTGTTTGTAATTTGGAGAGGCGCGGAGGTGATCCGACATCACGCTGGTGGCTTCCCATCTCCCAAGCTCTCTCGATAGCCTCAGGAACAGCATTTAAATATCACTTCATAAATTTACAGTATTAATGAACAGCTCTTGGTGGGTAGAGAGAGCCAAGGGGAGCAACTGAGAAATCCGTAATGAGTTCCCGAGGGAGACACATTTTTTAAACCTTTTTTTTTCTTTTGTTTTGGTATGTCGGCCTGTGAGCGAACTAGATGGTGGAATAAATGAACTATCTTTAGAGAGAGCTTCCTTCTACTCAGTTTCCCAAAAAAATCGCCACCATTTAGGGAGAATTTTGTCGTGACTTTCAAGTGACAAGTGTGCAACTCCCTTGCTTTGCTCAGAATCACGGGTGTGCAGCAGTGGTGATGTCAGGCTACAGAACTTTTTCCCATTCAATTAACAAGAATGAACTTCTGAAAACCAAACGTATCAAAAGGAATCCTTTATTGAGATGAGACAATTCATGTAGGAGTTCAAAGCAGCGTCTAAGGTCTCTCAGGCATACCGGGATAGATAAGGGAGTTTAGAACCCCTCCCCTTCTCTCGATGTGTATTTAGTGAAACAAAAGCCAGTATGTTAATTCCCCCCCACCCCTTCTGTATAAATGATCTTTTTCACAGTTTCCCAAGCCTACATCTCACTATGGAATTTTTATGGTCTTCTCATCTCCTGGCTGTGCCCCTCAGAGGTGATGGGTTCCGGCCATCTGGGATTCCTCTCTCCATTGTATCATGTGTGGGTTATACAAATTTGATATAAGATTGAATGCATTCAGGTTACATCAAGAAAGGATTTCTTTAATCAGTCTCTTTAATCAGTCTCCCCCCCCCCTTTTCTTCTTCCACTGAAGAAATCAGATACATGGATCTGACAGGTGGGATTCAACATTTTTTACTACCGGTTCTGTGGGCATGGCTTTGTGGGCGTGGCTTGTGGGCATGGCAGGGGAAGGGTACTGTAAAAAAAATCTCCATTCTCATCCCACTTCACGGGGAGGTTACTGCAAAATCCCCATTCCCTCCCCACCCCACGAACCTGCTTTCCAGCTCCGTTCTCCTGTGCAGGACAACCAAAGAAGACCCGGCCGATCAGCTAGGACTTTGGAAGTCGAGAATGTCAGTATATTCATGGTAATAAGGTCAGGCAGTGAATATGCATAGCAACTAAATCAGCCAGTGAGGATAGTTTGGAAACTGAAACTATAAGTAGTCTGGGCGTGGCTCTATATTAAACTCTGCAGCTATGTTAAGCTGTAAGTCTGTCTATTGAGATGAAACCGCTTCTCTCTTCTTGCTTGCCGGCTGATCTATTGAAGATGAAACTAACTTGCTTGCTTGCAACATGTTTCTGTTTGAGTTTGCTCCATGTTGGAGAAATCTACAACTGGCTTGTAAAATCTTATTATGCTTATAAAGACGTTAAATGAAGCATCAGCCATCTGTGTTTATTTTTCTGGTGCTGAATTATCGCTGCAAAACTCTCAATAGAGAATAAAGGGGGGCGGGGCCAGTCCGAGGTGGTATTGGCCAATTCTCCGAACTATTTAAAATTTCCACTACCGGTTCTCCAGAACTGATCAGAACCGGCTGAATACCCATCTCTGGTGTGCATTTTGTATTCAAAAGACCATTGCTAGATGGTGGGGGGGAAATGCTTCACATGCAAAGCAGAATTTTTTTGCCATCTCTCGCGGAAAAGCTGGGACGGATTTCAGACTGAAGAGTGGGTAGCTATCGTGGGTCACGAGAATCCCAAATTGTTGTGATTGATCTCAGGACCAAAAATATTGCAGCCCATGGAGCTGTCAGGAAGGCTCTATTTTCTGGAAAGAATGGAAAAGTTGGGGTGGAATGGGTGGGAGGGAAGTTGTGGACATTAAGAGCAGGAAGTGTGGGGGAATTGCCTGGTAGACTGAAGGGAGGGGTTAAGTGAGGGCCTAGCTTGGAATCCGTGAATAGCCACAAGGGATATAAACATGATTTCCCCATAAATCCATGAAGCATTATCCAGTCATTCCCATGGCAGTGAGAACAATCAACCAACGATTGAAAAGGTTCCCTTCAGAAGTTGTGGGTGCTCCATCACTTTTGAGAAGAGACTGGACAGCCACCTGTCTGAAATGGTATATAGGGCCTTCTGCTTGACCAAGGGGCTGGACTAGAAGACCTCCAAGGTCCCTTCGAACCTTATTCTATGTTCTAAAAAATATGATAAATTGTGGATGATGCATCCCTGAAGGTTTTTAGGAGATTCAGCAGCCATTGTCTGTGAGAGGTGGAAGGGATTTTGGAGGTCTACTGCTTGGGCAAGGGGTTTATTTATTTATTTATTTTGTTTATTTGTTTACTTATTTGTTTATTTATGTCAATTGCTTACAAGATAATAGGTATAAGTAAAAAGATAGTTATGAATACATGGATACATATAAGAAAAATAAAAAATAAAAGAAACAATAGGACAGGGACAGTAGGCATGTTAGTGCGCTTATGCACGCCCCCTACAGACCTCTTAGGAAAGGGGTGAGGTCAATAGTAGACAGTCTAAGGTTAAAGTTTTTGGGGTTTGGGGAAGAAACCACAGAGTCAGGTAGAGTATTCCAGACATTGACCACTCTGTTGCTGAAGTCGTATTTCCTGCAATCAAGTTTGATGCGGTTTACCTTGAGTTTGTATCTATTATTTGCTCTTGTATTGTTATGGTTGAAGCTGAAGTATTCATTGACAGGTAGGACATTGCAATGTATGATTTTATATACTATACTTAGATCGGACCGAAGGCGGCGTAGTTCTATGTTTTCTAGGTCTAGAATTTCTAATCTGGTGGCATAAGGTTGGACTTAGGGTTGGACTAGACGACC
>CM042836.1:179601541-179655563 GCA_023653725.1 Bungarus multicinctus
AAGAATCAATCTTTTTCCATTATGGGCTGGGAAGAAACTGATTGGATATAAGAGAGGGGATGATTCATTCGTTCATTTGATCAATCAAGGAGAATTTTGACATAAAACTAAAGTTTTGAGGTTAACCATCAGTCAGAATGTATTTTGATTTTTTTGTCTTCCAGTTCTCTGCTCAGGCAGGAAACCTTAAACCATTTCAGACAAGTGTCTGTCCAATCTTTTCTTAAAAACCTCCAGTAATGGAGCACCTACAACTTCTGAAGGCAAGCTGTCATACTGCATGGCTGCAATGAAATTGGTACCAAAGAGATACATATTCCACGCATGCCCCCCAATATTAATTTTATTTATCCTGTTGTCTCTTCTGGGCAGAAATACTCTTTCACCACATGAATGCAGTTTGATTTGGGTTGTCTGATAAATGAAAAATGAAAGCTGCTTGAGAGAGAGAGAGAGAGAGAGAGGGAGAGAGAAACAGTGGTCCTTAATGGGTCTAAGTCTACATGGAGGGAAGTAAGCAGTGGGATGCCACAAGGTTCTGTCTTAGGCCCAGTACTCTTCAATGTCTTCATTAATGACTTAGATGAGGGAATAGAAGGGGAACTTAACCTAATTTGCAGATGATGCTAAGCTGGCAGGAATAGCTAACACCCAAGAAAATAGGTTCAAGATTCAGATGGATCTTGACAGACTAGAACACTGGGCGGTATCAAACAAAATGAAATTCAATGTAGACAAAAGGAAAGTCCTACACTTTGGCAAGAAAAACCAAAAGGATACATATATAGACTGGGTGAAACCAGACTTAACAGCAGTAACTGTGAGAGGGATGTTGGGGTCTTAGTGGACAACCAGCTAAATATGAGCCATCCGTGTGCAGCAGCAGCCAAAAAAGCTAATGCAATCCTAAATTGCATTAACAGAGGGATACAATTGAGATACCACTAATACCACTCTATAAAGCCTTAGTAAGAGCACACCTAGAGTACTGCATCCAGTTTTGGTCACCACATTATAAAAAAGATGTTGAGACTCTCGAAAAAGTACAGAGAAGAGCAACTAGGATAATTAGGGGACTGGAGGCTAAAATATATGATGAATGGTTGCAGGAACTGGACCTGGTTAGTCTAGGGAAGAGAAGGACCAGGGGAGACAGGATAGCAGCCTTCCAATATTTGCGGGGCTGCCACAGAGAGGAGGAAGGGGTCAAGCTATTCTCCAAGGCATACAAAGGCCAGACAAGGAATAATGGATGGAAACTGAACAAGGAGAGATTCAACCTGGAAATAAGGAGAAACTTTCTGACATTGAGAACAATCAACCAATGGAACAACTTGCCCTCGGAAGTTGTGGGAGCGCCATCACTTGAGACCTTCAAGAAGAGATTGGACTGCCATTTGTCAGAAATGGTGTAGGGTTTCCTGCTTGGGCGGGGGGTTGGACTAGATGACCTATAAGGTCCCTTCCAACTCTGATTATCTGTTATGAAAGAGAGAGAGGGAGGGAGGGAGGGAGAGGGAGAGTGTGTGTGGGGGAGAAAGAGAGAAAGGAGAAGGAGAAAGAAAAAGAAAAGAAAGATGAAAAGAGAAAGATAGGAAAAATGTGAGAGAGGAAGAGAGACAGAGAAATGAAGAGAAAGAGAGAAAGACAGAGAAAGAATGGAGAGAGAAGAGAGAGACAAAGACAGAGACAGAGAGTGAGAATGCAAGAAAAAAGAACACGGAGAGGTGATATTATGAGAAACCCATATGTGGTGTGTACATGTGTATATTCATTATATCTTCATCTATTTTGCATAAAGTGTTCAGAGGCTCTTCCATTTTAGAGATATGGGAATAAAAAGTTCAGAAATGGATTTTAATTGGGGAAGTGAAGAACTTCACAAATGTCCCAAAGTTTTTTTTTTTTTTTTTACAAGAGACAACTGGAATTTCTGGTTTTTCTTTGAAGACGTTTCACTTCTCATTCCAGAAGCTTCTTCAGCTCTGATTTCTGGTTTTTCAGCTCTCATCAGACCTGAAGAAGCTTCTTGCATGAGAAGCGAAACGTCTTCAAAGAAAAACCAGAAAGTCCAGTCGCCTCTTGAAAAAAAACACCTTTGGGACAATCATGACCTGGAGGGCTGTGAATCTCCACAGACATTTAGAGATGTCCTTTGCTAATTTTGTACCACAGGAGATTGAAGGTATGAATATTCCCTATAATAGTAAAGGGTCTGAGGCTTAAGCAGGGGGTTGGACTACAAGACCTCTAAGGTCCCTTTCAATCCTATTATTATTCTATGTTCTATGATCATCAGTAAATGAAGCACTGAATAATAGAATAATAGAATTGGAAGGGACCTTGGAGGTCTTCTAGTCCAACCCCCCTGCTTAGGCACTTCAGACAAATGGTTATCCAACATCTTTTTAAAAACTTCCAGTGTTGGAGCATCCACAACTTCTGGAGGCAAAATGTTCCATTGATTCATTATTCTAACTGTCAGGAAATTCCTCCTTATTTCTAGGTTGCTTCTCTCCTTGATTAGTTTCCATCCATTGCTCCTTGTCCTGCCTTCAGCTGCTTTGCAGAACAGCCTCCCCTTGTGGTTACAAGGACTGCCAGACCAGAAATGTGGTTGCTGTAAATGGAGCTAAAAAGGACCACACTGGATAGAGTCAACTGTCCGGTTTAATTAAACTAACTTATTTATTTTTTTTAATTTAATATATTTTCCTATCTGCCTGACCCTCAATGACTCTGGGTGAATCTGAAGAAATCAAATCAAGAAATTACAATGCAATCAATAGAACTTTAAAAAAAGAAAGAAAGAAAGAAAGAAAGAAAGAAAGAAAGAAAGAAAGAAAGAAAGAAAGAAAGAAAGAAAGAAAGAAAGAAAGAAAGAAAGAAAGAAAGAAAGAAAGAACAATCCATAAAGGTTGCCTTATTTTAGATTTTATTGACTTTCTGTAATGTGACATAACAACCCCCAGAGGGATCCCGTGAGCCTCCCTTCTCCTGAAAGATACCAAGAGCACAAATCTTGATGTTGTATTCTGGGTCTCTGGGTAGATAAATCAATTAATATTATGGAACAGCCACTTCCAGAGGTTGTGTCTGCTGGGGAGGGGAGCCTGCCCACCCCGTGGACAATCCCTGCTCGCCACCAAGGAGAGATTAATTCTTAAGAGGGGCCTATCGAACAAACACGGAGGGATGCCCTACTTTAGTCTTATTTTCTCGGGTTTTTTTTTCTATTGTGGATTTAGATCACGTTTGTCGCGATAAGGTAAATCTGGTTTCTTTTGCTGCGCTGCTGTCTGTCTGTCTATCTGTCTATATCTACCATCTTCTACCTGTCTCTCTCATCTCTCTATAATCTGTCTGTCTGTCTGTCTGTCTATCTATCTATCTATCTATCTATCTATCTATCTATCTATCTATCTATCTATCTATCATCTATCTATCTATCTGCTCTATCATAATCTATCCATCTCTCCCTCTCTTATCTATCTGTCTGTTGATCTGTCTATCTATCCATATGTCTGTCTATCATCTATCATCCATCCATTTCTTTCTCTAATCTATTATCTATCTGCTGTCTGTCTATCCATCTATCCTATCCATCTATCCATCCATCCATCCATCCATCCACCTATCTATCATCTCTCTCTCTCCCCTATGTACTCTTCCCTCCCTCTCTTATTTAATCTAATTTTCTATTCTTATATTCTATTTATAGGTTCTTATTCTTATGTCTATCAATCTTCTGGTTTTTTAAATAATTATTTCTTAACTCCTTAACTCTTCCTCTTCTTCCTGGTTCTCCAGTTTTTGTCATCAATCTCATCCTATCCTGTCCTATCCTATCCTGTCCTCACAGTTTTCAAAACAACAGCCAAAGAATTATTTTATCCAGACCAACTGAACTTGTATTTAGGATTCTCAGGGCATAATGGACCTCCCAGTTCAAGCAGTAATATTCAGGAGGAGACATTCTTGAAGATATACTTGTGCTTTATACTTATCACCTTCTTCCTGGCATTTGCACCCCAATTATTCATAAAATACAACCTCCCTGAACAATGACAAATCCCACATAACGGTAAAAGAAAAACTGCCTTGGGGGGGGAAAAAAGGCTTATATTACTGTGACTTATAGCCCTGTAAAAATATAGGCCAGGTAGACGTGCAGTGTAAAATGTAATATAATTAAAATGGAAATGAAACCACAGAGTTGGAAAGATGGAACACAGGACAGGAATTGAATTAATCTGACACAGCATCCTAGCTTTGGGGGAGGGGGGGGAATGTTAGAGATCTTCTAGTCTAACCCCTGCCTAGAGCAGGAATCCCAAACCAATGGGTGTAAAAGCTTGATTTGAAACCACCCAGAATGCCATTATCAAGGCTTTTAAGGAGGAGGGGTGGTGGTGGTCAGTTTATAGTTTTATGGTTTCTGGGTCTCCTTCACTATGACCACAATTAAACCCAACACTTTCGTTGCTAAGCAAGACTTTGTTAATAGCAATAGCACTTAGATTTATATATCGCTTCACAGTGCTTTATAGCCCTCTCTAAGCGGTTTACAGAGTCAGCCTCTTGCTGACAATCTGGGTCCTCAGTTTACCTACCTCGGAAGGATGGAAGGCTGAGTCAACCTTGAACTAATCAGGATCGAACTTCTGGCAGTGGGCAGAAGTTAGCTTTCAATACTGCATTCTAACCACTGTGCCACCAGGGGGATGGGATGGGATAGAATAGGGAATAGAATAGAATAGAGGAATAAGAATAGAATGGAATGAAATAGAATAAAATAGAATAGGAGGAATTAGAATAGAATAGAATGGAATGCAATGGAATGGACAGAGAATTAGAATAGAATATAGAATAGAATAGAATAGAATAGAATAGATACCGCTTCATAGTGATTTACAGTCCTCTCTAAGCAATTTACAGAGTCAGCCTCTTGCCCCCAACAATCTGGGTCCTCATTTTACCCACCTCGGAAGGATGGAAAGCTGAGTCAACCATGAACCAGTCAGGATCGAACTGCCAAACTGCTGGCAGCCAGCAGTAAGCAAAAGTAGCCTGCAGTACCACACTCTAACCACTGCGCTACCTCAGCTCTTATTGTCATTCGAAGATGGAATAATATAGGGAATAATAATAATGTAGGTTTACAGAATTAGCCTATGCCCTCCAACAATCTGGGACTTCATTTTACCCATCTTGGAAGGATGGTAGGCTGAGTTAACCTTGAGCAGGTCAGAGTTGAACTCCTGGCAGTGGGTAGCGGGAAGGAAGGAGTAGACAGACAGCAATATAGATAGATAGATAGATAGATAGATAGATAGATAGATAGATAGATAGATAGATAGCAATAGCACTTAGACTTATATATCGCTTCACAGTGCTTTGCAGCCCTCTCTAAGCGGTTTACAGAGTCAGCCTCTTGCCCCCCAGCAATCTGGGTCCTCATTTTACCCACCTCGGAAGGATGGAAGGCTGAGTCAACCTTGAACTTGGTGAGACTCGAACTGCCAAACTGCAGGCAGCCAGCAGTCAGCAGAAGTAGCTTGCAGTGCTGCACTCTAACCACTGCGGGCCTTCCAGAAATATCGGAAGTGACGAAACGGGCCTGTTTTTTGGCCTCCAAAGGCTGCAGAGGCTTCCCTTGAGCCTCAGGGAGGCCGAAAAAGGCCTCAAATGGGCCAAAAAAATCAGCTGGGAGACACATGCATGCACAGTGCAGGTGTGTGCCTGCACAAATGGCTCTGCATGCCACCTGTGGCACGTGTGCCATAGGTTTGCCATCACAGATATAGACTTCTGGTCTGACAATTGTGCCTTGCAACTATAATTGAGGCCAAAATGTCCATTGTTAAGTGAAACATTTGTGACGTGAAATTTGCCCTGTTTTATGACCACTCTCCTAATCAATCCTAGTTGCTCTTCTCTGCACTCTTTCTAGAGACTCAACATCTATTTTACATCGTGGCAACCAAAACTGGATGCCTCTCAGGCCTTATAAAGGCCTTATAAAGTAGTATTAACACTTCCAATGCCTTATAAAGTGGTATTAGCACTTCAGGTGATCTTGGTTCTGTGACTGTGGTGGTCCTCTTGTCTTTTTTGGACCCATTCTGTGGACACACTTGGTGTGGGCTGCCTAATTTTGACACCCTCAGCCCCCCTCCAAGTCTCTTCAATGTTAAATGTTCAGAGTCTTTTGCGCCCCTCAGATTTGTCCACCATTTTGGAGAAACAGAAAGACTATGGTTTAAAAAATAAATAAGAAAACAAAGCATAATAGTTGACAGTCATGCAGGATGCAAGTGTGACTCCTTCCATTTCTAAGGCTCGGGGACAGGAGTTAAAATAAAAATAAAAAAACAAATCCAGTGAAAAACACAATCTGTCTTCCCTGCTCAAAAGGCAATTTTCAAAAACAGAAGAAGTAGTAGAAACGACACCCTGATCAATTCCCAAATACAGTAAACAGTTTAATCCACAAAATGAAAGAAGGTGGCTGTATCCTTTTTAAACATGGAGAGATCACAGAATGTAGCTTAATAGGGTCAGAAGGGAGATCTTGTAGTATGACCCCATACTTGAGCAGGAAATCCTATATCAAGTAGATAAAACAATGCTTTATTTTTCACCATGCAAAGTAACTATTCTCAGGATGTCTGTTGATTGATAAATTCGTATGACTCTCAATCCTTGGACATGCTGGCTGAGAAGGATGGGTCTGGTGGTCCAAGCTGCCCAGAAGGCAGGAAGCTGGAAAAAGATGGAGTAAACAACTCAGCATGGAGAGTACAGAACCAACAAAGTGATTGGAATGACATGGAAAAAAGAGGTTTTCTAGGTCTCCTATTTTTAGAAGACATCTGCCAGCTAAGCAGTCTGGTTTCCTGCCAGTTAGTAGTATTAACAACGGTGTGAGACTCACAAACAGAAAATGCTTCATTTGGGGGTGTGTGAATTTCTGGACAGTGGCCACAACATCTGCGGATTGCAAGAGGAGGCAAAGAGACACGTATCTATTAGAACTTGGTTTTCCATTGTAGTGGAAAGTGGCAAGGTGGTTTCAATTTGTTGACTCACGATTGAAATGAAGGTGGAAAAAAGAAAGAACTAGGTGGCAGAAGAAGAGTCTGTTGTTTGGTAGTCCCACCAATCATAGAACATAGAATCATAGGGCTGGAAGGAATTTTGGAAATCTTCTAGTCCAGCGGTAGGGAACCTTGGCTCTTTTATCACTGATGGACTTCAACTCCCAGAATTCCTGAGTGAGCCATAAAAGTTTCCCCATCCCTGGCCTAGTGGTTTTTCAGTTGTGAGGGAAATCAATTTTTGACTTGAATGGGATTGTTTAATATACAAATGTAGGACATATAAAGAATGTTGATCGTTCAAGTCAAAAATTAGGACATTTGTATATTGAACAATCCCATTCAAATCAAAAATTGATTTCCCTCACAACTGAAAAACCACTAGGCCAGGGATGGGGAACTTTTTATAGCTCATTCAGGAATTCTGGGAGTTGAAGTCCATAAGTGATAAAAGAGCCAAGGTTCCCTACCACTGTTCTAGTCCAAGGATCTTCAAACTTGACACTTCTAAGACTTATGGACTTCAACTCCCAGAATTCCTGAGCTAATGTGACTGGAGCTGTCAAGTTTGAAGATCCTTGGACTAGAAGATTTCCAAGATTCCTTCCAGCCCTATGATTCTATGTTCTGTCAAATTTGAAGACTCCTGTTCTAGACCAACCGCCTACTCAAGGCAAGAGACCTTATACCATCCTGATCAAACAGTTGTTCCAGTCTTCTTTGGAAAACCTCCAACACAACTTCTGGAGACAATCTATTCCATTAATTCATTGTTCTCCCTGTCAGAAAAGTTACTCCTTTGCTTCCAGGTTGGATCTCTCTTTAGCAAGTTTCCACCCATTTCTTGTCCTGCCCTCTTTTGCTTTGGATAATGTCAGTGTCAAGCCTGAATTTGGTTTGACGGTGGGTGGGTTTATATCTGGGTTATTCATATGAATTCAGTTTGACACCCTCGGGAGCTGAAAGGAGGGAAGAGCTGAGGTGGATGGAATTCCAGCCAAAACAACATAGCTGGACGATGAGTCAGCCAAGTACCAACGGCTGCCTGGCCAGAGGAAGGAGAAGTGAAGTTGTCAGGCAACTGTTCCACATCCCAGTTGGACAATGTGACAGATTGTTTTGGAAAATTGAGAACATCCTAGTTATAGTGATGTGGAAAGCCAGGAAACTTTCAGTACTGGCTTTCCACTAGTTAGTGCCAAGATGGTGTATGTCAATAAACGTGTTCTTTGAGGAAGTGAAATGTCTTGGAGTTCGTTTCATGATGGTTGCATTACTTGGAACCTGACAGTCAGTTTCTTCTTCTCCACAACTGCCCTCAATACTGGAATAGAGTTATCATGTCTCCCCTAGTCCTTCTCTTTGATAGGTTAGACTAGAGACCCTCAAATTTGGCGACTTTAAGACTTGTGGACTTCAACTCCCAGAATTCCCCATCCAGTCTGTTTGAGGACTCCTGGGTTAGACATACCTAGCCCCCTCAACCATTCGTCCTGTGATTTAGCCTCCAAGAACTTTTATCATCTTCATTGCTTTTCTCTGCACACTTTCCAGGGTCTCAACATGTATTGTGGTGATAGATGTGGACAATACAGGCAATGAGATTTTTTGGGGGGTGTCTGTAGACAACATCTGGAGAACCTCTATTCACTACTGGTCTCTCTTCGTTGGTATGCCTTGTCATTGCCGGCATATTGCCACTGTTCCTAAGAGTTTCATTTACCTATAATGACCAGGAATAAATCATGATTCGGCCTAAATCCTTAAATAAAGATGTGGAAAACTCTAAAGAAGTGCACCATTTAAAAACACCTATTTTCAACAGTAACCAGCCAAGCCCTGTTCACTGTTTGTTCTACTTCGTGTGTCCTAATTCAGGGATGTCCTGAATATTTGAGAACCTGGATGACAGACATGAAATTGATTAATTTGATGCTTTTGTGGAGGAAGAGAGAGTTCTTCTCACACACACACACCCATAAGTTTATTTATTAGAGGAGTGAAATCTTGAATGATCATTGTTAGGGAAATATGGAACAATTATTGCAGATTTATATTAAGGTATTAGCCTTCCATATCTGCTTTAAAGGGAGCACCTGAGCCCTTCCCTGGTTTACCTGAGCCCTTCCCTGGTTTAAAAAACATATAAAAATATAATATACAGGCTATAATTTCAAATAAGACTAATCACATTTTATTCAACTATTCTTGTGTCAAAGTCAGAGACTTTGCTTTGGTGGTTAAGGAACAGAATAGAGTAGAGTAGAGTAGAATAGAATAGAATAACAGAGTTGGAAGGGACCTTGGAGGTCTTCTAGTCCAACCCCCTGCTTAGGCAGGAAACCCCACACCACTTCAGACCAATGGTTATCCAATCTCTTCTTAAAAACTTCCAGTGTTGGAGCATTCACAACTTCTGGAGGCAAATTGTTCCACTGATTAATTGTTATAACTGTCAGGAAATTTCTCCTTAGTTCTAGGTTGCTTCTCTGCCTTGTTTAGTTACCATCCATTACTTCTTGTCCTGCATTCTGGTGCTTTGGAGAGTGGCTTGACTCCCTCTTCTTTGTGGCAGCCCCTGAGATATTGGAAGACTGCTATCATCAGCTGGACCAGAACTCATGGCCTAGTCTTCCTTCAGCCATAGAGGTTCATGGAGTGACTTTAAGTTTACCACTCATTCTATCCAAGAATCAAGGTGATCCAATTGTGAAGGTATTGGACTGACACTAAGAATCTAGTTTTATCCTTCCTGCCCTATCATGGGCCAGTCCTTCCTTCTCAGCCCAAGAATCAGGATGACCTAGTGGTAAAAGTTTTGGGTAGACATTGAGAAAACCCAGGTTCTAGTCCATCTTTACGCAGGGATCTCATCTGGAAATGGTGTTCAAATGGTGCTCCAGGTTTTTGGGATTGTATCCAAGCCACCAATATTATTATTGGTACCACTTATATAATTATTATTATTAAATCTACCCAGATAGACCATCTATTGCTTTATCATCTCAGTTTGAAGACAATTCATGTATTTTACTGGTAAATATGACAAAAGAAGATACTGTAACCCAAAACAGAACAATGTTACTAAAACCGGAAGAGAATGTACAGAATAATGATTAAATGAGTGATACTTGAAAAACTAAAAATATATCCATGAAGTGTTAATATACTGCACAGTAGAACTAGCTCAATTGTTAAAAAAGTATTGAATCTAGTCATATGGACCTTCTATGGTTCCATCTTCTCATTTGTAGACATTTTTCTGAACTCTGAAAAAAACCCAAAATACTTCTATTCAAAACACTTTCCATACTGGCAATCATTAAAAAATTGCTGTAAAATTAAGAGAACAATTGCATTGTATAGACCCTCAAACTCCTTTCATTCTAGATTTTGAATACAATGATTGCTGCAGACTTGTTAATCATGAATTTGCTTTGCTTTGGTATAAAGCAGGAATAAAAAAAAAACCTGAAGATATTAGTTGCATGCTTAAAGACACTTTAATATTAATGGTGAAAGAGAATAGAAGGGGCTAAAATAACAACAACAACAAAACCCAACTCCACTCTATTTGTTGAGATATTATTTCAAATAAACCTGCTGTTGATACAGCACACTGGGTTGCTATTTTGCATTATTCAGTTTTTTTCCCCATTCTAGCAATTGAACAGATATAATCTGAAATCTACCTTGTTTAATTCACTGTGCTCTATCTTACTGCTTGAAGTTTCTGACTAAATACACATTTTTCTTGTCTTGAACACAAGCAAGTTCTTTCATCATTCTTTTCTTCTTTTTCTCAAGCTGCCCAATCTATGGCTAGGTAAAATAATTTCAAGAAATTTGAAAATCAATTCCCTATGAAATGGTGCCTGAACAACATGTTCTCTGTTTTTTTTTTAAATGAAAGAATATAGGTTCTCTTTTTCCGACAGTGTCTTTTTAAAAAAAAAAAAATTCCGTAATACTAGAACAGGCTAACATTTTGTGAAAATAGCCACCTGTCAGTTTCCTGAAAGTTGCTTTCCATTATGAAAAAGACCCAACCCTACCTCATTCTCAGATTTCTTTAGAATTTGAGATAGTTTTGAGTTTCATAAGTTAATGGAAAGTGCTGGTAATTTTTTTTGGTTGCATATCTTTTTCTTACACATCTCAGACTAACTTTAGAAAAAATCTAAGGGACAAGTTTAGGCCTAACAGGATTATCAGGGGGAAAAAAGCTACCTATTTTATTGAAAGAAGCTATTTTATTTTTTTAAAAAAGCTAAAAGCTATTTATTTTATTAAAAGAAACCACTTATTTTATTGAGGAATGCATAACAACCAGACTCATAGTAAATGCAATAATATTCATCCATCAAGTTTTATAAAGCAGTGAAAAATATATAAAAACAGACTGATGGTGTGTGCACACTAGTTTTATTAAACAAACATTTTCCAATAATAATAAACATTCGGGATTTAAAAAAACCCAGACTGAACAGAGAATTCAATGGATGGAAGCTTTGAAGAATTTGCCTTCCGATAGATCATCATATAGTGTATTTTGAAGATCTGCCTTAGATCTGAAAAACAGAGATGAAACAAATAAATACTAAAAACAACCATAAATAATATGATGTTGTATTTGAGCCTGAACACAACATGCTTCACTTGATTGGCCAAGAGGTAAATGTAGCAGTTAATAGTCTGTAACTTCCTCAATTTTCTGTAAGTGCAAACATTTCTGATTAGTTGGATGATGTTATGACTACGCTTCAATTCTTGGCATTTAAAAAGTATCTGACTTTGTTTATTCATCTTAGTGTTATTCTTTGGAGATGCATACAGTTCCATGTTTTCAAGTTCCTCTTACAAAACAAGTTTACTTTCCAGTAATCACCCTGAAATGTTCCTAACTATTCTCCTGAATGGTTTAGATGTGTATAATGTTGTCATTTGTACAGTTTCATCTATTAAAGTAATAGGCTCCTCTTTTCTTTCCCTAATTTGTGTTCTTCCTACACTCTGATCTCCCTTCCTTCCTTCCTTCTTTCTTTCCTTCCTTCCTTCCATTTTAGACATCCATCCATCTATCCAAAACCTCCTTCTACCCATCCACCCACCCACCCTTCCATCTATCCAAAACTTCCTTCCACCCATCCATCCACTCATCTATCCATCTATCCAAAACTTCCTTCCTTCCTTCCTTCCTTCCTTCCTTCCTTCCTTCCTTCCTTCCTTCCTTCCTTCCTTCCTTCCTTCCATCCATCCATCCATCCATCCATCCATCCAAAACTTACTTCATTCCATCCATCCATCCATCCATCTGATCGATTTATCAGAGCAAACCAATTCAGATCAGATCAATCCAATCAATTATATTTCTTCCTCCCCTTCTTTTTAAGAAGAAAGATCATCTGGACAGGTGCATTTATATCCAGTTGTCCAGACTGACCAGTATGTTCAAGTCAGTGGCCTAAATTGAATTAAGCTGGATATTTGAATTGGCTCAATCCAGCTTCACACAGGTATAATATTTTCTAAGCAGCAGAAATGAAACTCATTCAAAAGATCCACAGCACATAATGTATGATGGTGTTAACAACTTAAAAATGTCAGGGACAATAAGGATTTCTTGCCTGGTGCTGTAAAGTTAAGAAAGAAGGTATCAGATCAATCTTCCTGGGTTGGAAAACTGCTAAGGGGGAAATGAGCAGAGCATAAATATTCTTCCCACATACAAGAAATATCTTCCTTGGGTACAAGCCAGATTCCAATCACAACATCTGCATTCTTCACAGAATAAAAATGAATAATCTGGCAGAGGATGGGATACAATAAAATGGAAAGTGAAATCTATCTCTACTGTTAGATGTATTTGGATGTTCATACATACCTAGTTCCAACAAAGAGAAGGACTAAGGGTGATATGATAGCCTTCTAGTATTTGAGGGACTGTCACAGAGACGAGGGGGGTCAACATATTCTTCAAAGTATCTGTAGGCAAGATGGAAGGGATGGAAGATCATTAAAGACAGATCCAACCTAGAATTAAGGAAATTTATGGACAGTGAGAACAATTAGTAACTGAAAGGCTTGTCTTTACAAGTTGTGGGAGCTTCATCACTGGAGAAGAGATTGGATAGCAATTTGTCTGGAATAGTATAGAGTTTCCTGCTTGAGCAGGATGTTGGACTCCAAGATCCCTTTCAAACCTATTATTCTATGTTCCATATTCTTTAAACTGTACCTCCACTTTTAGGTACAAAAAGGTTATTTTAAGTTATTGAGATACTCAATGTTGGAGTGAAGATAATTTCCAGGCAAGGATAGCTGAAATTAACATAACCGGACAACCTCTGAAGCCTACACAGATGCCCTTGCAACTTCTGAAGACCTCTTGGGCTGCTGTTCCTTCTCCTTCCTCTTCCAACCAAGTCCTAAGAGACAGTAGATATTGATTCCTCTGGTTTTGTCCTTCAGGGATATCAGGTGAATAGGCCGCAGCCCTGGCTAAATTGAGGAAGGACCACATATAGTGAGGTTCTGGACTTTACAATTACTCTCTCATGATGTGCTTGGATATGTCATTTTGCTTGAAGAATAAAGGGGAAAACACATGTTTGGGGGGCACATTGAGGACCTGAAGAACATAATTCAGGCATGTTCCTACTTTAGGGTGGCTTCTCCAATCACAAAATGGCTGCCATAATGGGTGAGGCCAGTTCAAAAGAGCCATTGACTCAAAGGAAAGCTGTTGAGATTGCTACAACCACCCAGTGATTTAATTTTCTATAAACGGGGACAAAATCCACGTTGATTTTGGTTAAATAAAGACATCATGCCTGTGTTAATGCATTTCATTGCAGCATGTCAACACCCCATGGAGTTACCCTACACATCCTTAAGATAAACCAGAAGATTATAATGTAAAAGTGATTTACTTTGATTCTCAAAAGGTAGACATGATCTCAACCTTCGTTCATGTCCCCTTTTCCAATTTCTTCACTGCAAACCAAAGTGATGAATTCGTTTTTTTAGTGTGCAAAGCATGGAACAAAATACTGTGGTGGGATTTTTTTTTAAAAAAAAGAAATGTGTTTTTCAGTTGTGCCACGTAGCAAAGAACATGTTTGCTCCCTCTTCTTCAGGCGTCCTTCCTTCCCTGAGTCAGTGGTCCTTTCACACAGTTTCACTTCCTTTTCTGGAGATGTTTGTGAGCCTCGTTCGAGTTTCTGATTTGCTCTTTGCAAGAGAAAAAGTGTAATTTTAGAACTGGGAGTTCCCCTCCTTGCCTACACAGCTGCAGAGAAAGCCAGGTGGGGTTTGAGGGTGAGGGACCCTGTATTCCTTGGTAGGATTCAATACTGACCTTTCTTCAGAAAGACTTTGCTGATTTAAAAAAAAAAAAACAGATTAAACAATGAATTGCATGGAGCTACTTAGGACAGTGAACTCTTTAAAAATATAGAGAAACAAGATATTATCTTGCCCATCCCCATAATAGAAGAAAAAAACAATGAACACTTGACTCTTCTAAGCAGCAACTCAGACACTTTTTAAAAGTCACTTAGACACTTTTTAAAAGTCCCTTTCCAACTCTTTGGCTGTCTTGATGCAATGACTTTAATTGAAGTAGTAACCAACCTAGAGACTGCTTTCTCACACTGTATTCATCTTCCTTAGATTTAACACTAGTTAATTGTTCTGTAGCTTGATAAGTTGTGAAAATTAGGCCGTTGGCTCGCTTTGTGGCATGAACATAGTATTCTGTGATTCTAGGAAAGGGTTGAGATTACACATGGATTAAACTCAGTGTAAGCACCATACAGTTTTTCTAAGTTCAAGAAAACTAGCAACAACCACTAAACTCCATGTTAACCTAGCCTAATCCAGTGTTCCTCAACATTTTAAAATAATATTTTTATTTATATAGAAATATTGTATTGTACAGGCATTTCATCATACCAAAAAAGCCACAGATGTAGTAATAATGATAATAATAATAATATACATAATAATTATAGCAATATTAATAGTTATATTAGCTTATTTATGATCATGTTCAGTATATTAGCATGCTTATAGCCATAGACAATGTTCACCTTTTACATGCACATAACAATAATCTTCCTTCATCTAACCTCTATCTCTTATGTCTAATCATTGATAAAACCTATACCATATTGAGTGGTAATCTCTTTCTCCTTTACCTTTTATTTTCAATGTCAGGCTATCTATCTCTGCACAATGCAATATTTTGCGAATTATGCTTTCATCTGGTGGGGTGTTCTCATTTTCCCAATATGACTATCATTAAGTGTTGTACATTATGATTCTTGATTCTTAACGAATGTTCCTTCTTTATGTATACTGAGAGTATTTACACCAAGACAAATTCCTTGTGTGTCCAATCACACTTGGCCAATAAAGCATTCTATTCTATTCTATTCTATTCTATTCTATTCTATTCTATTGTGGAAATACAATTCTTGCTGCTGTCAGTACATGTAGCATTGTGTGATGACCAGGGTGTGGCACAAAAGCAACCAAGTCCCAAAAGCAGGTAAAGTCCCTTTATTGCCTCCAACGTGGCCCCCGATGTCCAGTTATCATCGGCTGGAGGGAAAGCTCTCCCAAGAATAGTTTTTAAAGGGAAGAAATTCAGTCTGACCCCAAAGTACATCTGAATTATAAATAAAAACCAACACAAACCACAAGCTGCAGCAATTAACAAGACAGGGCAGGATAAGGAATTGCAGACTTCAAAAGATAATGTAACACACACAGTTGGGAGGATGCCAGAACCCAGATAAGACTTGACAGACCAAAATAATGCATGCTTTGCTTCCAGCAAGGTGCTGTGCACAAATGCCCTTTATATCCTGTTTTCCCAGCTGCAGCTAATGAAGGGAATCAGGGCCCTTTTCTCCCCCGTAACCCACGTTGCTCCCTTATCTGTTCCTCTCTGCATGCCCTAAAATGAAGAAGGGGTGGGCCTGGGTCTTCCTCTGAATGCCCAGCCAGACTGTGCCCTTCCCCAGTTTTCTCCACAGCCACCTGAGTCACACTCCCACTCCCTGTCAGCTGTTTGATCTCTCCCTTGGAATCAGGTTCCAACAGGGGCATGACACATTGATTATATAGTCATTTTATCATAGCTTTGTGGTATTATATACCTAACAGAAATATTTCTGGCTCTAAATCTATATGCTGCTTAATCATCTTTTCCAACCAAAGTGTTCCTCAACATTGACAACTTGAAGATTGTGGACGTCAACTTCCTGAATTTCCCAACCATTTGCTTGAAGTTCACACTTCTCTGATCCATCAAAGTTGAGAAATACTATTAATAGAAGAGAACATTTGTAGCTCAGGGTTGAACTGTGGAGTCCTTGGTGCTGTCTCAACTTGATTGTTAAAGAACACTGCTATACAGGTAGCCCTCGACTTAAAACAGTTCAGTTAGTGACCATTTTGAAGTTACAACATCACTGAAAAACCTATGACCATGTTTCACACTAATGACCATTGCAGCATCCTCGTCATGTGACCAAGATTTGGATACTTGGCAACTGACTCATATTTATGATGGTTGCAGTGTCCCCTTTTGAGACCTTCTGACAAGCAAAGTTAAGGGGGGAAGCCAAGATTCACTTAACAACTGGGTGCAACTGCAATGATTCACTTAACCACTGTGGAAAGAAAAGTCGTAAAACAGGGCAAAACTCATTTAACAAATGTCTCACTTAACAACATAAATGTTGGGCTTAATTATGGTCATAAGTTGAGAACTGTCTGTAGTCTGTCTAACATGCCGTGTGAACTAGGATTATAAGTGGATGGTGTTGGACTGCAAAGAAGATGACTCATATCTAATCTCTCCTCAATCACGAAAGCCCCTGGATGACCTGAGAATGGTTGAGAATGTCCTAGAATCATCTGGAGGGCTTTGTGGTTGAGAAAAGATGGGGTTTACAAGACTTGCAAACTTTTTCTTCTTAGCAGTGAAGTTCAGGCAGCATGTATAATTCTGGGAATGTTGATGGCTAAACTATGATGGTTTTTCAGCTTGGATGGCTTTGAAAGAAGGCTGCAGAACAGAACAGAATAGAATAACAGAGTTGGAAGGAACCTTGGAGTTCTTCTAATCCAACCCATAGCTCGGGCAAAAACCCCAATACCATTTTAGACAAAAGATTGTCCAATCTTTTCTTTAAAACTTCCAGTGTTGGAGCATTCACAACTTCTGGAGGCAAGTTGTTCCATTGATTTGCAATCAATTGCAATCTTGGCTACTTGAAATCTTGGCTACTTGAAGATGTGTGACCTTCAATCCCCAGAATTCCCCAACCAGGACTGGTATAGATCAAGGCAGAATACCATGGTCAATTGGTTATTAGTCTGACCATGTCTCTATTGTAGCCTATTCTAGGACAGTAGTTAGTTTAATGTGGAATTTGGATCATTTCATTATGAACCTGTTACATTCCATTCCCCATTTTCTGAAGGGCACCATTAACTGTGAAAGCTTGCTGGCCAAGTGGAAAATTATGAGTTTTGCAAAAGATTCACTGCTTATTTTTAACCGATCCTATTTCTTTGATTCTTAGAAAAAGTAGTCAGTTTTCAGTTAATCTTTTAATTTTCTTTTCTCTCTGACTTTTCATGGTTGTTCATGGTTTCTCTGAGGGGTTTTTAGCAGAGAAGGAAGTATAAAAATACCCACAGCATTAGTTTATGCCTGCCTTCTTACCTTTCAAAATATTTGAAGCGGCTACATTTCTTAAAGTCAGATGGTGGCACAATAAAAAAACAAATAAACAAGAAAGCAAACAAACAAACCCCAAAAATTGGCTCTGTGGATTAAAATAACAACACGGGCAACAATGTTAATAAAATGAAGCAATCTTGCAAATAATATGAGTCATTTTATAGGGATTATGGACAGCAGAAAATAAGAGTAAATAAATAACAAATAAATTTCCTGACAGAACAATTAATCAGTGGAACAACCTTCCTCCAGAAGTTGTGAATACTCCAACACTGGAAGTTTTTAAAAAGATGTTAGCCATTTGTCTGAAGTGGTGTAGGGTTTCTTGCCTAAGCAGGGGGTTGGATTAGAAGACCTCCAAGGTCTCTTCCAACTCTGTTATTCTATTCTATTCTAAATGAGCAGCAATGTTTGATATTTTTTGAAGAGCAGCAAGTTACTGGGTTGTTTTAGCTAAAAATGAGAAGAAAGAGGTTTTACCATAAGAAGTTGGGCAACCCAAAATAAAATAGCATTGCTTAAGAAATCTTATAGTTGGGTATTAATTGCAAGGTTTTGGAAAAGCAGAATAACAATCACAGAGTTGAAAGGGATCCTGGAAGCCTTCTAGTCCAACCTCTGTACCATTTCAGACAAATGGTTGTCCAGTCTCGTCTAGTGTTGGAACACCATAACTTCTGAAGGCCAGTTGTTCCACTGGTTAATTGTTCTAATTATCAGGAAATTCCTCCTTATTTCTAGGTTGGTTCTCTCCTTGATTAGTTTCCATCCATTGCTTCTTGTCTTGCCTTCTGGTGCTTTGGAGAATAGGTTGACCTTCTTTTCTTTATGGCAGCCCCTCAAGTATTTCAACATTGCTATCACATCACCCCCTAGTCCTTCTTTTTATTAAACTAGACATACCCAATTCCCACAACCGTTCTTCATATGTTTCAGCCTGCAGCCTCCTGATCATCTGTGTTGCTTTTCCTTGCATCCCTTCTAGAGTTTCAACATCTTTCTTATACTGGGACAATTAAACCTGGATGCCTTGCTGATGCCTTCTGATTGAATTGCCTGGTAGTTGATGCCTTCCAGATATTTTGGATTTCAACTCTTAGTGGCAAGAGTTTGTAGGAATTGAAATTTGAAACATGAGGGAGAGGGGTGAAGGTTGTCTATCTCTAACTAGTGTTATCCACTGGTGGAAGTTTGTGGAGCATGCAACCATGGTGGTCTGATGATAGATAGCATATGAATAGAAGAGACTATTTATAGCTCAGGGTTGAACAATGGGGTCTCTGGTACTCACCAAGCTTGGTTCCTTTCTTGCAGATGTTTCATTACCCAACTAGGCAACATCATCAATGTTAGGTGATGATGATGTTGCCTAGTTGGGTAATGGAACATCTGCAAGAAAACTACCAAACTCTAAGAGCACCAAGGAATCCACAATAGATGTTTAGGTAGAATATCAAAATATTTTCAAGAGAGGAAAACCAATATTGGATTTTGTAGTGTAACAATAGCATGGCTTGAGGTAGCCAACTCACAGGGCAGATGCCAAGGGAAGAGTATCATGTAGCCTGACCTAATGACCCCTAAACTTTTCTGCTGTTCTTAAGGGCTATGAACGATGTGCCCATCATACAGACTGAAATGAGATTTTAGCTGTTGCTTCTGTTTCATGTATGTATGTGACACAATCACAAGAGTATGGAACATCTTGTTTGGATCTGAATAATGTGAGAATCCCAATATGTCAAGAGCCTTTTGCTCAGATGTCCATTGGCGAACTCATCTACATCTGGCTGGTGAGCCAAACAACTTCAACAAACCTTATTGGAACAAGTTTGTCACTCTTCAAAGTAGTTTGGTTTACTCTCTGCAGTACTTATATTAAGATGATGAGCCTTGATATCTTGTGATCACAGCAGTTTGGCCTTCTCCATGGACCACAGATGACAAATCTTGATATCTTTCTTTCTTTCTTTCATCACAACTTATCACGACATATTTCAAAATGTGTTTTTCCAAAAGGCAGCTGGATTTTCTTGTTTTTTTTTTCCTTTGAAAATGTTTCGCTTCTCATCAAAAAAGAAAAGAAAGATTTATACATTTCCCCACCAGTCAGTTAGAACTGAAGAAGCTTTTTGGGTGAGAAGCATAACATTTTCAAAGAAAGTCCAGTTGCCTTTTAGAAAAGCATCTTTGGAACAACCATGACCTAGATGATTGAAAATCTCACAGATAAGTCTGATTTCCGTTTCATTTTGCAACAGGGTCTTGCACAGTCTCTTCTGCGTTGCTTTCTATTGATTCTTCTCACATCTTGGATGGTAATGGCGGAGGCTATTTTGAGACTGAAAATGTTGCTTTGGCTGCATTTCATCCATGACTTTGTGCTCAACAACTATTCATGCAGCTCACAGCTGCTCACATCAAGCCAACGGAAATCCCCTGAAACTAACCGTCAGTAATGATTTTTCTCTCTCTCATGTTCCATCAACTTGAACATGATACATCAGCAACTGCCTTTGGTACCTAACTAAGAATTGGAAATGATACTTGTTTCTATACTGAATTAGGAGATGTCAGCAAGAACCACAGATGCTTAGATGACACCTTGTTATGAATGGGACAAGAGTCGTGAAGACCAACATTGACTTCTGATATTGCCCATGTAGTTTGTTGAGCTATGTTTTTCAACATCTTTCACCACCGGCTTTGTTGATTGAGAAGATTGGGAATTGAAATGTGATAATTCTGGAAGTCTGCTAGAGATCAATCATGTCTACTAGAGACAGAGAATTTTTTTGTATGTGGACAGCTTAGCCCCATGTCAATACAGCAAAAAATGGTTTCCCAAGATTAAACTGATATGTTTCTTTTTGTGTGCTCATTATTATTCATAAATTGATAATACCCCCCTTTTCATGTCCTATCTCACCTCAAATTGTTACATTTAACATAAGTTATTGAAAATCTGATATACTAAACAAGGCATGATCAAAATTCTTCAAGAATCGGATGAGTAGCTTTAAATTCATACCTTGATTGGCTGAAAATAAATATTCAATGGGGGTGCATATCCATCCTGTTTGAAAAGATTTATTAAAACTTGAGCAGTGAATTTTATTTTCACTGTTTACTTTTGTGAGCAGAGAGATAAAGTAGAAGGATTTTTAAAATTATCTGTGTCAAAATTGGCCTGGCCAACTTGAAACACTTTTATGTTGGCTTTCATATACCTGATTGACATGTGGGTTTAAGCTTCCCTATTGATAACAAAGAAGGATGGAAAACAAACCTTAATGTTGGTGTTATTGTGCCAGTCTATTAAATTAAAATATTAAAATGTCTGGTTCTTTGTGTATGCTATGGAAGCCTCAACTTGACATGCTAGCTGTCAAGAAAGTGATGAATGGAGGAAAAAGTTTGCAGTCCTGGCTAATAATTGCTTCCTTGAGAACACACATTCCCTGTGTCTCAACATAGAGCTATTTCAGTCTTCTCATTGGGCATTTGGATATTTCTGAACCTTGGACAGCAGAAATTCATAATAGAAGTCTTCGCCATTATTGTTTGAGTTACATGCACACCCACACACCATGCTAAACTCTAATTATAGTTTGCAAGCCAACTATGGCTGAAAAAACACAGTAAGCTGAAATCAACCAGATTTAATTTTGACTTTCAGTGTTATTTGAATCCAACAATTTCATAGGAAGCTTATACCTCCTATAAATATATATTTATAAATCCTATAAGTATAAATCTGCTAAACAACTAATTCCCACAACACTGTCAAACTATTTACTAAGACTGTATTACTATTTTTCTTCTCATCCTTCTTATTACCTGTCTCCTTCTAATTATGACTATAACCTTGTTGCTTGTATTGTGCAATTTAGGTTGTTTTATTAGTTTCCTAGTATGATTTTGATTGCTTATTTAGTATCCTATGACTATCACTGTGTTGTATCTTATGATTCTTGATTAATATATTTATGATGACTATGTTCATGATTCATCACTTATATCTTTTATGTACACTGAGAGCTTATGCACTGTAGACAAATTCCTTGTATGTCCATTCACATTTGGCCAATAAAGAATTCTATTCTATTCTAATCTATTCAAAATTATGACAAAGCTATTATAAATTTACATTTTTCGATCTAAACCAAAAGCCCAGAAACTCTTCTCAATGTCCTCTATTTTTCTTCCCAAGTCCAATCACACTTGGCCAATAAAGAATTCTATCTATTCTATTCTATTTTGGTTCAAGTATCCAGTCTTGGTTGACTTCATTAAACCCAACCATCAGAAGCAATTTTAGCTGCTTCTAATAATCTCACCAAATTTGAATCACAAGGGGATTCATTCAGTTTTGGGGGTTGGGAGTTCAGGTCTTCCATCATTATATCAATCTGGAGTTCTTGATAGAATAGTTCAAGAAGCAGCTACCAGAACAAGCAATGAGAAACAGGTCATTCTAGTCATTTCACAAGAAGCTAAGCTGAAACTGGGAAAGAGGATGTTTCACGATTTTAAAAAAGCCCTCTCTGCTTTGGCATATCTTATACCACTAGAATCTTACAAAAGTCCTAAAGTGACTGAAGTGGAATGAAATCTCTAGAGTAGGGATTCTTTTGGAGATTATACTTTGGAAACATTTTACAGAGAAATTTTGCCCATGAAAATCTGTCATATTAGAACATAGGCTGGAAGGGATCCTGGAAATCTTCTAATCCAATCTCCTGTACAAGGCAGGCGTCCTTATTCCATCCTAGAGAAATGGTTGTCTGCACTACTATTGCTATTAATCTTCTCATCACTCCTTATCACCCATCCCCTCCCACTTGTGACTAGATGACTGTAACTTTGTTGCTTGTATCCTTATGATCTATATTGATTGTTTCCTAGTATGATCTGATTGCTTATTGTACCCTATGACTATCATTAAGGGTTGTACCTTATGATTCTTGACTCTTGATGTATGTATCTTTTATTTTTATGTACACTGAGAGACTATACACCAAGACAAATTCCTTGTGTGTCCAATCACACTTGGCCAATAAAGAATTCTATTCTATTCTATCTATTCTATGTGGCCTCACATAGTACAAAGTGTTATTATCACTTCCTATGATTCTTAGAAGAGCAATTTATTTCCATTGATACTCAGTTTGTCTTGGGAATCTGTAAAGAAGCCTGACCAGCTGTAAGATAGATGAAGTGGTTACAGAATAAAGATCTTTGATGTCACAAACTATTTTTGGGAGTATTGATGAACAACTAATGTTGTTAGTTAATGTAATTTATGTAGTATGGTAGCACTGGTTTGCTGTCTCCTCCATCACTTATTTAATTATTTTAGGAATGAGCTTGATGTAGTCTAAATCACCTATATTAAAAGTAATGTCCTACTTAATTTTTTTTTTTAGCAAATGGTACTTCAAGAACCAGAGCATCTCTGATGCAATCTCTCTCCATGCCTCCAGTAGCCATTAAAAGTTTTCTCCTTCAGGTTAAAGCATTTACTCTGGTGGAAATTTACCTTATGGACTAGGGGTGACATGATAGCACTGTTACAATATTTGAGGGGCTCCTATAGAAACAAGGGGGTCAAACTATTTTCCAAAGTACCAAAAGGCAAGACAAGAAACAGTGGTTGGAAACTAACCAAGGAGAGAAGCAACCTAGAACTAAGGAGAAATGTCCTAACTGTGAGACCAATGGAATAGCTTGCCTTCAGAAGTTGTGGGTGCTCCATCACTGCAGCCTTTCAAAAAGAGACTGGACAATCATTTGTCTGAAATGGTATAGGGTCTCCTGCTCAAGCAGTGGGTTGGACTAGAAGACCTCCAAGTTCCCTTCCAAGTCTATTATCCTATGTTCCATGTCGTATATTATATTTTGCTTTTACAATTAATGAAGCTATCTTTAATTATCCTGCTAAATCAATAAATATTTTAAGGAGTATACATTAGGTCTATTTTTTTAGGAACATAAGGGTCACTTCCTTTCCTGTTGCATGGTGGAATCCAAGAATTTCAACTTTCATTTCAAAATCGAACAACTTACAAGGGACTGGAATAATTCTGTTCCTGATTGTGGTTGTACAATCCTAGTACAATCTTCTCTCTGGAACTCTGCATGCTTCATGGTCATCCCAACCTTTAATTATATATATATATGTTTTCTTACATTTTTGCGGATATTTATATGTATGGTATTCAGCTTTGTTCGAGTATTTTCCCACGTCATTATAGTTATTTTATACAACTATAATGACGTGGGAAAATACCTGAACAAAGCTGAATACCATACATACGTACGTACGTACATACGTATGTATGTATGTATGTATGTATGTACATATAAAAGAACTTGTTGGAGGGTTCTCTTTCAACTATGAGTTGGAATGGGTTTTTCCAACTATACTTCTGTATTGGTCATCAGAAATGCTATGGACCAGGATATTTGTGGGACCGCCTCCTGCCATTATCAGCCTCCCGTCGGCCAGTACGCTCCCATAGAGTCGGCCTCCTCGGGGTGCCACCGGCTGGATGGCTGGTGACCCCGAGGGTGCGGGCTTTCTCGTTGGGGGCACCCTCCCTCTGGAACGAATTACCCCCAGAGATGAGGGTCATCCCTGATCTCCTGACCTTCCGGCGCACGTTGAAAACTTATTTATTTCACCAAGCCGATCTGGCCTAGGGTTTTAATCTGGTTTTTATCTAGTTTGGCTTTTAAACTTCTTATAAATTTCAGCCTTTTATATTTGGTCTTTTAACTGTTCTTAATTTTGTATTGTCCTCTGTATTTTAATTTGGCTGTGCACCGCCCTGAGACCTGTCAGGGAAATAGGGCGGTATATAAGTACAATAAATAAATAAATATGGAGCTTTGGGAAACTAAAGATGGAATATTCCTTGTGCCATCTCTCAAATCATCTTAAAACTTCCATGATGAGAAAGGAGAAATTCTCAAGCACTCTAAGAAAAAAGTAGAAAAGCAGAGACATATTTTGCAGAAGATGGAAATTTCTGATACCCCCCCATGTAGATTTTGAACAGTGATTACCATGACTCTACTGAGAACAAACTATATTTACCTCTGAATATTGGACTTGTACAGTCTGAATGTTTTCTAATTAATCCTATGTCTTCAACAAAGAAATGATTCTATAGAAAAGGATTATGACCAAAAGAGGAATATGACCTAGAACTTGTCAAGTTAGCCTAGAAGAAAGGTCAACTGCAACCAATGGTCTCTGGTTGAAATTAGTATGTCCTATTCAGGTTATGGATTAACTATACATTTTTGAAATATGAGAATCCTAAATAAAATAAAGATGATGTTAATATCAAGTTGAAGGCAGAGAAAGAAAAGAGAGCTAAGTGTTAATGATGCTAAAAGTCATTATTAATTAGTGACCTATAAAGTAGTGGCAATAGATACCCTCTGAAGATGAACCACAGTGAAACACGTTGATACAAAAACCTTTCTTGGTTTCATTGAAGATTTCATAGTAGAATATTGAAACCTACTAGGGCAAGAACTCTTCGATCTTGATCTTACCTAGCATTCAAGTAGACTCTTGGAGAACAATTGTTGACACTCCTAAATTTTCTAAACAATCCATAGTTCTACAGAGAATTAAGGAATGCAAAAAAAAAAGTGTACTTACTTCATTCATGTTGACTTGACAATTCACCATCAGTGTAGAGCATGAAATATTCAACTGGACATGGTGCCTTTATCTCTGGAAGAAACATGAAAGATCTGTACATTCGATCAATGCATATGGAAGAACCATAGAATGATACATCCAGTCTAAGAAGTGTAGAATATGTTTCTTAAAGTGAAGTCTTGCTCATATTTGCTCATACTTTGTAGGTAGGGTGTTTGGTTTTGTTCAGATGGTTTCTTCTAAATCAAATCGAATGTGGGACCATTATTTGTGTGTATGAAGTGCTCCAATTACCAACTGGTTAACCCTTAGGGGGTTCAATGCTAATCAATTAAATAAGGCACTTAGTGGCAGAAGATTATAGTTAGACTTCATATAAAACAAAGGTATTATATAAAACAAAGATATGTGTACTGTTCCTAGAATTCATCAGAAGAATATCAATTTGCATTGTTTTTATGGAACTTGGTTCATGTCTATGTCCATCTGGACATCTTCTCTGTATGCATCTTACAATGTAGACTTTTTATAAGTAGACTAATTAGGAGAAAGATCATGAGGCATCAATTATAATGGATTCATTGGATTTGAACGTCCCCTCTAACAGGCCAAGTAGGTTTCCATAAAGCTCATGGATGATCTTTTATGAAAGACCTACATGGGATTGTACCCAAAGGTAAGAAGGGAATGAAGCTAACAGGATAAGAGCAATGGAGGTACAGTTCAAATTGACTCCCAAACCATGAGATTCATTATCCATAATCTTAGCTGGAGTGTGGAATGGCTACTTTGTCTCCTACGGGAAAGGTTTTAGCTTTTTGATCATTATTGATCTCCAGAAACGAGGATATTTTTGGACATTGGGCTGAGGAATAATTTGATGGGCCTCTAGTACATATCACCATTGTTCTCACATAGATTGTTCTCCTTGTGTTCCCAGGAAGGCTAAACTCTGACTAAAACCCAGATCCCTATTATTATTAGTATTTTTATTTATTATTAAATTTATTGGCTGCCCACTTACCATCATATGAATACAATACTATGAGTACAATAATATACATGGTATTGAAATCCATTTATTCATAGTGTTTGTATGCTCCAGAAAGCATTCACTGATTGCTCAACCATACCTAGGATGCAGAAAGTTATCTAGGATAAATGTTGTATGTTAGGATTAGTATTTGGTCTATATGTGGTTAAATTTTTAATTGTGGTTGAAATATAGTGAGGCACCCAGAGTCTTTCTGGAGTTGGGTAACTACAAAAGACAATAACAAATCAATAAATAAAGATATAGAATTTTTGCTTCTTTTGACTTTAGAGGATTAAGATTATTATAGGATTGGGATTGTTTAATCCAAATTTATAGGATTAAGGACGTAATAAGAATTCTTTGCATAAGGATGTATCTCATGTGCTGAGTGTCTGGTGGTTTCTTTCCACCTTCACAGGATTAAAATCATTACAGGATTGGGATTATTTAATCTAAATCTAAAGGATTAAGGACATAACGAGAATTCTTTGCCTAAGGACTTATCTCATATGCTGAGTGCCTGATAGCTGTCCTTCCAGAAAAGCCCACCCATTTGTTGAATGTGTTTCAAAAGCTCTTAATGGTCTAAATCAAAAGTTAATGGGCAACATAGAGAGAAGAGCAGAACCATAGATTAAAGTCTTAATGATATGGCCAGCTAATGTCTAGGTTACCCTTGAAGGGAAGAATTAAGACAGATTTAAGAGGTGAGAGAAGAGACACAATCTCAAGGCAGATGTTCAAATGAACTATGGTCCAGACCTGATTTCTTTTGGTTTGAAAATCATTGAAGAGCACCAGATGTACACATAAGTAATTTCACCACATCTTTTCCACCATTTAGGAGAAATGCAAACCATTCCATTTAGAGATGGACGAAGATTTTGTGTATGTGAGTGAGATAACTCAAAGAAGTTCCATCAACATCTTTCTTCTCTGCCCCTTCTGGAATATCTGGAACCAGAACTAAATTGGTTTTCACTACTAAGGGTTGCTTAACTAAGCTTGTATCTTGGACCTGATGAGCCATTGAGAATGGAAGTAGTCCTCAAATGATGACCACAACTGAGCCCAAAATTTCTATTGCCAAGAGAGACATTTGTTAAGTGAATTTTGTCCCATTTTATGACCTTTCTTGCCATTGTTGTTAAGTGAATCCCTGCTATTGATAAGTTAGTGACAATTAGTGGTTAGCTTACGCATTGACTTGGCTTGCCAGAAGGTTGCAAAAGGGGATTGTGTGGCTCCAGACAGTGCGACTGTCATAAATATGAACCAATTACCAAGCATCCAAATTTGGATCACATGACCAGGAATGACACTGCAATGGTCATGTGTAAAAAAAAAATAGCCATGTCACTTTTTTTCAGTGTAACTTCAAACGGTCACGAAATGAACTGTTGTAACTTAAGGACTCCCTGGCAGAATTCAATGTATATTGCAAATGTAATTTGATAAAACACAGCAGCAAGAATGAAATATACCCATCTTTATTAAACTGCGAAAGGTTGAAATTAAGAGGACAAAGGGAGGGGTTTAGGTTACAAGGGGCTTAGGCGTGGGGAGGTTACAGACTGTAACTAGACGACACAGAAATAGATGTTATTGATCAAACTAGAATTAGGAAAGGAAAAAAAAGAAGAGAGAGGACCATGGAGAAGGGTTGGAGGAATTCATGATGGAATTAACAACCTCCAGATTTTCGCACAGTCTTCACAAAGGTCTTTCCTCCATGTGTCACTTCACAGATGTATTCGTCATGTTTTTGATACTCAGAGGTGCTCAAGGTCAGGTAACTGCTGGCAACATATTTGTCACCCTGCTTGATAGCTTTGGTTGTCTCCACGCCAGATGTGATGTCTTCACTACCACCCTTCCATTTCAGGTTGAAAGCAGCTGGGTAAAAGCTATTTAGGAGACACACCAAGGTGGCCTTATTCTGGGTTCTTATCTCTTCCTCAGATGAAGCATAGGCATTCACTGTAGGTGATACTGTCGGTTGACCTGGAAGAAGAGAAATCATTTTAAGCTTTGAGGTATAAGAGCAAAGACTGACCAAGTTTGTAGACACATTGTAGTCCCTGAGGAAGTCAGAAGCCCATAACTTCCTTCAACCCTTGAGCCTCTTGTTTCTTTTTTCAATTACCCAGGTAATCATTATTTTTGAAGGACCTCAGGTCACAACAAAGCATCTCAAAATGGACGTTCAGACAGGGCATTGATAATTTAGTTAGATTTATGACATAAAACCCCAACTGCTTTTATAAAATCAACTAAGGCGGAAACCTCTTTGAGATACAAGTTAAGGCATACTTTCAGATGGAAAAATACTTAGAGATAACAGCTGATGGTTTTGAACTATTTCTATCTAGAATATTATTTCCAGACAAGGTATGTTGACAGTGAGGAAAACAGTAATCTGAAAAGTAACATCTGGAGCTAAACTAGTAAGTGCTTAGAGATATGAGAGTCCTCTATTAAGTAAGTACTATAAGTAAGTCCTTGTAGCTGAAAAATAAAGAAAAATTATGAACTGAGAATAATTTGGACTAAACTAATTCATAATGATAAGAACATCTTAGGGTGATGGATTGGGGAAGGCTGATCCTTCTTAAGGAGTATTTAAAGTGGTGATTTTGTACTAGCTACCTGATGGCCAAATAGTTGTTCTCAGAAAGAGTCCATTAGTCATCTTGTAAAGTACCTTCTAACCCTGGAACTGAGTTGGTAATGCAACTATGTTGACCCTGTGATCGCTCCAGACTTTCCATAACTGAGACAACTCAACCTTTCTATGGCATTAATGAAAACACACCACCACTTCCCGCCTAAGGAACTTCTTCTCGACATGCTGATTTTGTACATGCAGGGATATTCATCTCCAATGATGAAATAGTTCATCTTGTTAGGTCATATCTTTTTTCCTGGGGAACTTACTTTACTGCACATGAGAAGGAGTAGAGTTGAGGGCTGTAGAACATTAACCTTCTCTTTGACTTCAGTCCAACTTTCTAAGAGTATTGAAACAATGTCATTTTTTTGGAGGAAGTCAATAAAAGTTAGTAGACTGCAGAAATTAGATTGGTTTGCTGGGGTTTACAGCAATACATTGAAGAGCTCAAATCCTTCTGCAGGTATCCCATTACATGGTTATAGAGGACAGGGAAGAATAAATGAGCATTCTGAATCCCTTCGTTCTACCATACCTTCCTTGCCTGAAACTTCTTCCTTCTCATAGAGATTAAGCAAAAAGCAATGTTGCTGTTCATATCTCAACTCAGGGCTGTCTGAAACTTGCAAGTAGCACATTTTATTTTCCCCTACAACAGATGGTTTTGTTTCTGGGCAAAAATCACTCACAATGATCCTAAGTTAACTGTTGAATTATAGATCATAAGGTTGGTAGGGACCTTTGGAGATCTTCTAGTCCAACCCCCTGCCCAAGGCAGGGGAACATATACCATCCCAGACAAACAGAATCAGTGTAACTATTTCGGCCACACACTCTTATATTATTGTACAACATCGTTAGCCCAATTCTTGATAGAAGAAGGTTCTTGTTTCAGATTGAAATTGAAAAAGTAGATGAGGAAGTTAAGGTACATAAAAAGTCTGAAACCTTCTAACAGTCTGAAACCTTCTAACCTTCAAAATCAAGATTGTCGGTTTAGTATGGAACAACTGAAACAAAAGAACCTGGGCTTCTTTTGACATTACATGGTAAATGTCTTACAACTCAAATGCATGTTGGATTCACACAATGAACCGGAAGTTTCTGAATTGGAACCCACAGCTAATTTTTCTCAAAGTCAAGTAAGTCCCTTCTCTTCCCACTCAGCAGAAACATTTATAATTCCACAATTTTTGCATCATTTGGTTACGAAGAGAGACCCCAGCTGAAATGCAATTATCGTTTACATTTG
Source organism: Bungarus multicinctus (assembly GCA_023653725.1). Classification (NCBI taxonomy): domain Eukaryota; kingdom Metazoa; phylum Chordata; class Lepidosauria; order Squamata; family Elapidae; genus Bungarus; species Bungarus multicinctus. The sequence continues at coordinate 179,632,044 of CM042836.1, forward strand.
GCATGATTGAGACACGTTCTTTCAGAATCTGATTTCTAAATAACGCCATGCTGGTCTAGAGTGAAGAAAGATAAGTTATTCTTCACCAATGTTCTTCCACATTACCCAGGTTAGGATTAAACATTGTGAAGTTAAATCGACAATGATTAGGCAAGAGAAAAGATGACGGTCGGCTAGACGAAGAAAAAGAGGAAAAAGTCACGGAAAAACTTTACAAAATGCTAGGGAGAAGGAAAGATTAGAAGGATAAATGGACTTACCAGTGACGATTAATTGAGTTCCACCTCCAAAGACGAACCACAATGATATATACCCATACAAAAACCTGCCCTCATTTCACAACAGTTCATTGAAGATGGAGCCCACCTTGGACAATTACTGGGTTTCATTAAATTTCAGAATGGATTTGTAGCCATCGTTGTATCCTGGAAGAGCAAAAATGATGTGGTATAAGTGGTTCATGCTTGGACATCATAGAAGCCATTCATGGTTAGGAAGATCATTGAAGACAATCCAATGGAGGCAGCCCACTGATAGGTGAAGAAAACAAGATGTATCAGAACCATCATTCATTTAACATTGAATTATACAGAAGAGTCACAAATTAGCTTCTAGTGATATAGCCAGTTTTGGAAGACTGAGAAGCATTTTGTCTAAATTGAAGTGGTTTCTTATAAATTAAACCTAAGTCACTAGGTCACTCTTTGGGTATAAGGACCTCCCTGATTACCTGTAAGGCAACTCTTCCAGAAACGTATTTTAATTAATTGTATAATGAATACATTGGCTGACAATGGAGGGTTACACCTGTGTTTTTGTTAACTAGAATTCAGGGGGACAAAATTTCCACCAAAAGCAGAATTTTCTACTGGAATTCATGGAATGGCTCAACCTTTGCATTCCTTCCATGGGGAGTTCCTTTTTGTGTGTTGATTTGTAAGCTTCTTTTTGTCTTCTTATGGCCTTTCAGGTGCTGAAATGTCAATTCCATAGTTGTGCATGTAACAGGCTATTGGGAATTAGTCAGTCAGTCAGAATAGAGCTGGAAGGGACCTTGGAGGTAACAGATAAGATAACAGATAATCAGAATTGGAAAGGACCTTGTAGGTCATCTAGTCCAACCCCCTGACCAAGTGGGAGACCCTACCCCATTTTTGACAAATGGCAGTCCAATCTCTTCTTGAAGGTCTCAAATGATGAAGCCCCCACAACTTCCGAGGGCAACTTCTGTTCCATTGGTTGATTGTTCTCACTGTCAGAAAGTTTCTCCTTATTTCCAGGTTAAATCTCTCCTTGTCCAGTTTCCATCCATTATTCCTTGTCTGGCCTTTAGGTGCCTTGGAGAATAGCTTGACCCCTTCCTCCTCTTGACCCCTTCCTCCAATATCTCCTTCCCTGAGACATTGGAAGGCTGCTATCTGTCTCCCCTGGTCCTTCTCTTCACTAGACTACATTGCCCAGTTCCTGCAACCATTCTTCATATACCTTAGTCTCCAATCCCCTAATTATCCTGGTCGCTCTTATCTGCACTCTTTCCAGAATCTCAACATCTTTTTTAGATAGGTCTTATAGTCCAACCTCCTGCTAAAGCAGGAGACCCAATACCATTTCAAACAGGTTAATTTATTTCTGATTAAAATGTATTTATTTTATTTATTTTTAAAAAATGTATATAGCCATCCATGTTGCGGCTCCCAATTAATGTATCTAGTCCATCTGAATTCCATCTGTTTCAAGACAAACAGGTTGTGGTTACTTAGGACAACATAGATTCATGCTGGTCTTCCACAATGGAGCATATATGAATTGACACTAAAAGCTCAGAAACAAATGAAGTTCATGGAATTCCAAAGGTGCTTTTTCAAGAGGCAACTGGACTTTCTGGGTTTTTTTTTTTGAAGACGTTTCTCTCAGAGTTGAAGAAGCTACCTGGATGAGAAGTGAAACATCTTCAAAGAAAAACCAGAAAGTCCAGTAGCCTCTTGAAAAAGCACTTTTGGGACAACCATGACCTGGAGGACTGAGAATATCCATAGAAAAGTTCATGGAATGATAACAATGGTGTCAAAGAGGCCCTCAACAATAATTATTGACCAGCACAGTGGACATGTGTACTATTCGCCAACCATGTTGTTGTGATGCTAACTGGAGAAACTTCTACTTCTCCATCAGCTTATCTAGTAGATCTTTGGAAGAATGAATGAAATCATGAAAATTCTTTGGACAAAGCTAAAGAAAAGTTTGATGACCCTTGATACATTTCATAATTTAACTGAGGAGAGGTCGTTGTATGAAATGCTTCCCTTAAAGTCACTTGTGAAATCTTTTCCTTAAATTTTATTATGAAGAGGGTTAATTGTCCATTGAGGGCTGCCTCATTGCCATTAAAAGCTGATGGTAACCTGGTTTGGAGACACTTACTGCCTGTCTTTATAAACTTGGTTGTTCCTAATCCTCTGAAGAAAGGATTCATATCAATATTTTTGTGTCTTCCAGGTCCAAAATGACACCATATTCCAGGTGTACCTCTCTGAGGTGCAAGGAGTTTGGTATAGACACAAGAGGTCCAAGATGTTCTAGATATTCTTCTAGATCTGAAAAGTAGGATTACTTTCAGCCTAGTGCTAACCTCCAAGTAGTTCTTGATTGGTTATCCGAGACATCAAAGTTTTGAATGTGATCTAAACATGATCTACCATTGTTTCTCCCCCTTTGAGATATGTTGGGTCTGCAATTTCCAAGATTCCAATACACCAGGACCACTTTAACATATTCCAATATAAGAAAGACACTTATGAGAAATGTCACATTCCAAGCACAATAATGCATGGTGACATCCTCATGTTCATCAGGTCCTGGGCAACAGTGGTAGAGTGTGACTTTTAATCTTGGAATATCTTTCCCAGATCAGGTAATACAAGTGGCTCTCTGTGTCTAAAAAAACTTAAGCATCTGAAGAGCTGAAACTTTTCATGATGGCACAGTGTGGAAACTTAATTTTTGCTGGTTTCATGAACACAGAGAGAAGCTAATATCTGTACTTGGGAAGTCAAATCTTAATTCAACCGTATCTGGTCCCATATATGATTTAAGAAGTCTACCACTTGAAAACTTCGAAAGGGATATGTTTGCTGATAGTAAGATCTACGGTTTGTTTCTTCTCATCATGAATCTGAAGAGTCAAGGATTATAGGATGCTGTAGAAGAGGATATCTGTTCTTTTATGCATCAGGATTGTATATTTATAGGAAAAATGATAATATAAAGCATAGTGATCAAAGTTAATTCTGAATTGAATTTTTAGCAATAGATTTACCCTATGCTAAGCAATGAACAATGGAAATGGAACTGGAGAATACATTTTGTACTGTCTTATGTGGGATAACGAAGTTATAAAAGAAAGAGGAATTTTGGAATTTAGGAAGGGCCTTGTTAACACAGAAATGGAAATAAAAAAATCAACATTTATGTTAGCTTAGCCTCTGGTTGGAGATGGTGAAAGCATCATCAATCTGCTAGTTTCACCCCATCCATTCCCTAGTCTACTATCCTCCCTTTTGAAGATAAATATCATTTGGAACCAGAGGAGGAATAACATGTGTGAGTGGATAAATGTATAAACACATCATGGCATCTGACATTAGATGCAACTTTTCTTCCATGCCAGGGGATTCAGTTCTTTGAATTGAAGCTGGCTGATACCTGTAAGGAACAGCATTGTGTTGAATCCACAAAGCCTATCTTCCCACAACTTCTCTTCTTAATAAATTTGATAAAAACAATCTCACAAATGAAATACATCCATCTTTATTAATATACGGACAGTAGAATAGATCAAGTGGGGGAATTGATTTGAAGGAGGAAGGCATGGAGGGGATACAAAGAGTGTAATTACTTGGTATAGAAAGAGACATTACTCATCAAACTAAACTTAGGAAAGAATGAATGAGAGCCCGGGAGCAGGAACTCTTTTCTCCAGCCTGAGTGGCAGGAAAGGATAGGACAAGTTGGAGTTAACAACCTCCAGATCCTGAAACAGACTTTGAAAAGGTCTTTCCATTGTGTACCACTTCACAGACGAATGAACGTTCTCCATAGGCAGAATCACTCCTGGTCAGGTAACTGCTGGCAAGGTATTTATCACCCTGCTTGGTTGCTTTGGTTGTCTCCACTCCAGATGTGGTCTCTTCACCATCTACCTTCCATTTCAAGGTGAAATCTTCTGGGTAAAAGCCACTTATGAGACACACCAAGGTGGCCTTCTTCTCGCTTTTGATCTGTTGCTCAGAAGGAGCAAAGACTTGCAACGAAGGAGATACTGGGGGCCGACCTGGAAGAGAAGAAGATCTCATGAGGTTCCCCACTGAATCTTGAAACGTTAATACAACACTGATAGAGTGACAAAGCTGATAAAAATACACTTGTAGTTTGTCACATCAATAGTGCAAGGAGAGGTGTGAGAAAGAAAATATCTCAAGGACAACTTTATCAGAAACACCACATGGGCAAGATGGTAAGGTTCATAAAACCTCCCTTCTTAAGGGAGAGAAAAACATCACAGGTGGTCCTCAACTTACAACAGTTCATTTAGTGACCGTACGAAGGTACAACAGCAATGAAAAAAATGACCCTTTTTCACATTCAGGACCATTTCAGCATCCCCATGTGATTTACATTCAGACACTTGATAACTGACTCGCATTTAGGAAGGTTGTCGTTTCCCAGGATCCTGTGATCACCTTTGGCAACCTTCTGGCAAACAAAGTCAATGGAGAAACCCGGTTGACTCAACAGCTGGATGACTAGTTTAACAAATGCAGCGATTCCATTCAGAAACATGGCAAGGAAAAATGGGGGGGAAAACCCAACAAATTTCTCACTTGCCAACATAAACCTTGGGGCTCAATTGTGGTCCTAAGTCGAGGATGACGCCACTAGGGGCTATTATATCCAATGGACAAAAGAGATTCCTATTGTTTGGTCTTGGAGCCTAAATAAAGTCTTGAGTTGATACAATTTGATCTCCCATTGTAGCACTCTCCCCAGAATTCTTGTAGTTAGTCCCATGAACCAGAAATCCAGTGGGTTTTACATCAGGGTGATCCCCCCCTCCCCAGGCATAGTTCCACCTAAGAATATTTGCATGGACCTGCAGGGAATTTATTTTACTTTAAAGACCATTAGGAAGAGGAAATAATTTTCTGATTATCTGAAATCTTGCTTGAGTAGCAATTATATTTCTTTGCGTTTTGCGGAAGACAAAGAAGACTCCATCCAGAGGACATAAGGACAACAGTATGCCTTAGGGAGAAGTATAGCTTGTAAATAGGTTTACTATACCAATTATGAATTATAATTCTTTCATTAATTAGAAAAAAAACAGGCCAGGGAAAGATTAGAAACTAAGGGCCTTTTGTACATTCAGTTTGCTCTCTCTCCTGCTGGTTTGTCTCCCTGAGTTGTGAATTTCAGAGGCAGGAAGAGAAATAAATTATTTTTAGTTCCTGAATGCAGTGAGATTGGTTCTCCATGGTAGAACAGTCGATCGTATGACCTGAAACATGAATCCTTTTCCTGGGAAGCACATTTTTTACTGCACAAAGAATTAAAGGGTAGAAATAGAGTTGAGTTTCACGGAATTATGATACCTTTGATATCACCCCAAAGATGATTTTTCAAGAGGCAAGTGGACTTTCTGGTTTTTCTTTGAAGACGTTTCGCTTCTTATCCGGGGAGTTGGACTACATGACCTATAAGGTCCCTTACAATTGTGATTATCTGTTCTCCAAGAAACTTCTTCAGCTTTGAAACGTCTTGAAAGAAAAACCAGAAAGTCCACTTGCCTCTTAAAAAAGCACCTTTGGGGCAACCATGGCTGAGAATCTCCATTGACATATCACCCCAACTTCCCAAGGAATTTTATATTCAATGCAAAAGAAAGTATGGTCAAGTCTTCTAACCCACATTGAACCTGGCATTCTGGGGAGAATATCTTAAGAGGTCTCCAATTTATATCGGATTCCAACTTGAGAAGACACAACTTGAAAACTCTTTCTGAGTTGGTTCCCTCAGCCCAATATTGATAAAATATGCAGATTTTCTTCTGATCTCCTTATTCCAAGTCACTCATATTGAAAAAATACATGTGAGATGAATGCAACCAATGACATTTCTTGCAGAGGTCTCTCCAAAAGGCTTCTGGCTCTTTATAAAAGCGAAGCCATTTCTCCCTCCACTCAGTTGATTAATTCCTTAAGGGATTCCACTCAAATTATTCTAACAAAAAATTAAATTTTCTATTCTTGTAGGAGAAAAATAACAGAATTTAGAATATCTGAAAAACAGACAGCATCAAGCCTTTTAATCTATTACTTGCATATTATGTTACTTATTTGTGATAAGTTTAAATTTAAAGCTTATCTCAATGTCTAAACGTTTAAGGGAGGAAAGAAGAATTATGGTTTGATACAAGCTGGTTGATATTATTATTTGAGGCAAAATAGGAAAACAGTTTAATCAAACTCTAATGGTACATCCTGTCCAGACTCCACTAGAACAGAGTGACTACAATAAACTTGAATAAATAAATGAAACAAGGGAAAAAAAACCAAGAAAATTTCAGGATATAAAGTGAAGATTTGTCTCCCTACAATTGAGAGATAAAAGAGGGGATTTAATTTGATCTCATCAAAATTATATGTTAATGTCGGTGTATGTGGTCAACAGTCCATCATTCATTCCAAAACAGTCCATCGTGAAATAGACCAGAGACGCCAACATTAACATGTAATTTTGATGAGGTTGAATTAAATTCCCTACCTTATCTCTCAGTTGCTTTAAGAAGGGTTTTTGGATTATAACAAATGATGAAGCAATGTACCATATTGATAACACATCCTACGTTGGCTTAATTAATTCTACCTGGAAAATCTCTCTCTAGAGTAGCAATAAGAAACCTTCAGTCTTTCCTATTCCTTGAAGAGAACACGATACAAATTATTCTCTATAATCCTGAGAATAATTACTCTTGAATGTAAAATTAGCCATCAGCGAGATTTCTCAAGATCTCATTGACCATGAAAATCAAAACTTACCTGAGAAGAGGAAAGAGCAGATAACATTTATCTGAACCCACCTGCCCTGCCCTGAGCTAAATATTCACTTCTCATTGAAAAAACCCCATAATCATAGATAAATCAAAAGCAACCTCAAATCAAATTGCATGGAGTCAAAGTAGGAAAAGAAGGGGAAAAAGAAGGGGAAAAAATGAAAATATCACATGAAGATAGAAAGATTTGGGATCCATTCATTGACTTACCTGTGACGGTTAGCTTCGTTCCGCCTCCAAATACCCACCACGGTGATATAAAGCTATACAAAAACCTGGACTTATTTCATGGCAGAAAAAGTCACAGAAGGAAAAAAATCATAGACCCATTTTTTACCCCAAACCCTAACAATATCAAACTTTCAGCGCAACCTCATTCAGTTCCATTAAAGAGATTATAATCCAATGAACCTCTCCATTTTTGTTTAACCCAAAGAACAGTTACTCCTGAGTGTCAAAGTAGGCATAAGTAAGATTTCTCGAGATCTCATTGACCCTGATTGTGAAAATCAAAGTGATACCCCTGAACAGCGAAGATGAAATAGCATAATTTGGATTAACCTGTCCTGATTTGGTCTAAATGTTGAGTTCTTATGGAAAAACATCAGCCTTGATGAATGAAAAGCAACCGTAAGATCAAATCGCCAGGAGTCGAAGTAGGTAAAGAAGGGATAAAAGATGGAAAAATGAAAATACCCCATGCAGGAAGAAAGATTTGAGATCAATTAATTGACTTACCTGTGACAGTTAGTTGGGTACCTCCTCCGAAGACATACCACAGTGATGCACAGCTACACAAAAACCTGGTGTCCTTTCATGGCAAAAAATGTCGCAGAGATTTTAAAGAGAGAAAACCGTAGACCTCTGTTTCATATTAGAACAGGACAGGAGATAAAACTACAGCTGATATCCTTGACATGGTTGTTTCAATATTCTTAAATCCCATGGAATGCATTTGGGAAGAGAAGGCAATGGTCCATTTTCAGAGCAGTCAAAGAAGGGCCTGTTGGCGTTTTATGAAGACCTCAGGTTTTCAAGAAGTTCCATTCTTGAAATGATTCCTTTCTGGATGCAGACAAATGGTAGATGAGAACTTTTATTTCTTCAGGATTGAGTTATATGAAAGGAGCTCAAGTGTCTGCAGCATTTCCAGTTTAGCAAATATAGACTTTGTTTAAGAAGTGTGACAAGTTACTTTGTAGGTACTGAAGTTTTGTCTATGCTCTAACTCTTTTCGATGAATTTAAGCCAATGCGCTAGATCTGTTGAGTAGATCCACGAAACATGGAGCAGTTTTCTGATTCTAAATGTCCTTGAGCTTGAAATTAGGATAGATAGCTTTCAATTCATCAGAACACCATATATGAGGAATACTTCCAAGAAGGCCCTGGACTATGGGTTATGCCTGCTAGTATTCAGATCTACTGTACCTGTTGAATTTCTTATAAGGCCCATTGAGATTTTTCTGGATGAGTTACAATTCTCTACAAGCTTATATGCAAGTTACCTTAACTGTAAATATAAGAGGTCATTTCATGGTCGTGTTCATGTGCCTAGTGTGAAGACTTGGAATGCTCCGTTGTGGTTGTTTGATGTCCTTTAGAATGTGTACTTTTATGAAAACTCTGGGATAGGTTGTGAAATTGGTTTTCAAATAGATAGAAGTGATAAACATCCTGAAAGATTTCAACTTTGAACCAGGGATTATTTCTTAAATGAGCAGAAATGCAACCTTTGAGCCACTACAGTTGGACTTGAAGTGACTCATAGATGTGAAAAAAATCTGGGATGCAGAGGTGGTTCCTTAAATGTTATATCCTTTCCGCCCCTTTTTTATTTTGTCCTCAGGAAATGAGGAATTTATTCTTAAGAATGACAGAAAAGTATTTTCAAGTTCAACCTGGCCAATGGAATATTAATCGTCTCCAAATAGCTTTGAATGTGCAACCAACTCATGTAAAGAATGAATCTGGTCTGTGTATGTGGGTTTCCTACCTCGATTCTGCCCTAATGACAGCTGATTGATATCCTGCTGTTCCATATAATGATCGGATATGTATTTGGTCCACCCTAGAGGTCGAGTCTTTTCAAGTGTCCTCTGGGCTTGAACTGTCAATCAGACCTTAAACACCAATTCTTGAACCAGTCAGAATGAAGTGATTGAAGTATTCTTATTAAATGACCAACACCAAGGTGCTTTGATTCCAATGACCCAATATTTACTTCTTTTCCTGCTTGGACCCTTCCATGAATTGTTAACTTTATAGGATTTCTTTCTTTTATATATGTTTCTAATGCCACTTTTTTCATGAATGAATAGTTTGCTCTATTTTTACACTTTATGACTTGAGAGAAAGTAGACAGATGACAGTTTGTCTGATGGATAATAGCTTATAGATAGAAATGGAGATAGATAGATAGGTATTATATATAGAGGGGGAGATAGGTAGAAGATGATTGATGATGGATAGATGATAGTTAGATGATAAATAGATGGATGGAGAGATAGAGACTGAAATGTCCCATTTCATCCAATCCTATATTCATATCAGCTGCAGGACAGTTTAGAATTATTAGAAGAACCTCTATAATCCCATATCTTCCCAAACCTGTTAGCATTATGACTAAAGAACAAGGCATTTTCATTTCAAACTTGAGAACAATTCATGTGCGAATTTGATGTAATGCCCATGTAGGGGATCCAAACCCAATGATACTTCTAGATATCCCCAAGAAAGTCAGCCCTAATTCCCCCCTCCCATTGAATGTGGAGGGAAATAGGATTTAACTGTATGAAATAGGATCTTGGAAACAGACCACTTTCCCCTTGAGATACGAAAGAAAGCTTATACAGCTCTGTATTCTTGATAAATTTGATGAAACAGTCACACAAATGAAATAGATCCATCTTTATTAATGTGCTGACAGTAGAATCCAACAGATCAAAAGGCGGTAGGGGGGAGTCGATTCGAAGGACGGAAGCATGGATACAAATAGTATAACTACTTGATATAGAAAGAGACATTAGTGGTCAGCCACAATTTAGAAAAGAATGAATGAGAAAAAGGAGATTTTTCTCCTGTCTGTTGTCAGGATAGGACTCATGATGGAGTTAACAACCTCCAGATCCTGGAACAGACTTTGAAAAGGTTTTTCCGTTGTGTACCACTTCACAGATATATGTATGGTCTCCATAGGCAGAATCACTCCTGGTCAGGTAACTGCTGGCAAGGTACTTGTCACCCTGCTTGGTTGCTTTGGTTGTCTCCACTCCAGATGTGGTCTCTTCACCATCTACCTTCCATTTCAAGGTGAAAGCAGCTGGGTGAAAACCATTTATGAGACACACCAAGGTGGCCTTCTTTTCGCTTTTGATCTGTTGCTCAGAAGGAGCAAAGACTTGCAACGAAGGAGATACTGGGGGCCGACCTGGAAGAGAGGAAGATCTCATGAGGTTCTACTCAGTTTCTTAAAACTTCAACGCAACATTCAATGAGTAACTAGATTGAAAAACAAATAGATAGTTTTCCTTATCAAGACTGTAAGGGAAGGAGTGGAAAAAGCATGAAGACAAATTTTCTCAAAATAGTACATTAAGTAAGATGGTAAGAATCATATGACCCACTTCTAAAGGGAGAGAAAAAACATTATTAAAAAGTTAGAGGAGATGCGTGGATGATTTCCTTTGCATTCAGCAGGTAATCCCAACTCCACAGGGGACCATTATATACAATGCACAAGAGAGAATTCTTGTAGTTAGTTCTGTGAACCAGAAATTCATCATATGAGAGTAAGATTTCCTGCATGGTCCCACCTAGAAAATATCTGTATGTATCTGCAGGGGAGTTACTTCCCAAAATTCTTCTTAGAAAAACATTTTGATGATCTTATTTTACTTTGCATTTTGTTGAAGACAAAGGAGGCTGTATCAAGAGAACATTTGCTAGACCAATTCTCGAATAAAGCTCATCAGTCTGGAACCCACATTACGTATCTGATATTAACACAGTTGAGAAGTCCAGAAATATTTCACAAGAAGAGTTCTCCACTCCTCTACTCGTTGCAGAATATCTTATGCCACCAGACTTGAAATTCTAGACCTAGAAAACCTAGAACTACGCCGCCTTCGGTCCAATCTAAGTATAGAATATAAAATCATACATTGCAATGTCCTACCTGTCAATGAATACTTCAGCTTCAACCATAACAATACAAGAGCACACAATAGATACAAACTCAGGGTTAATTGCACCAAACTTGATTGCAGGAAATACGACTTCAGCCACAGAGTGGTCAATGTCTGGAATAGTCTACCTGACTCTGTGGTTTCTCCCCCAAACCCCAAAAACTTTAACCTTAGACTGTCTACTATTGACCTCACCCCTTTCCTAAGAGGTCTGTAGGGGGCATGCATAAATACATCAATCGTGCCTACCATTCCTGTCCTATTGTTTCTTTTATTTTTCTTATATGTATCCATGTATTCATAACTATGTTTTTACTTATACCTATTATCTCGTAAGCAATTGATAATCCAAATAAAATAAAATAATCTCATGAGGTTCCCCCACTGATAGAGTGACAAAGCTGATAAAAATACACTTGTAGCTTGTCGCATCAATAGTGCAAGGGGAGGTGTGAGAAAGAAAATATCTCAAGGACAACTTTATCAGAAACACCACATGGGCAAGATGGTAAGATTCACAAAACCTCCCTTCTTAAGGGAGAGAAAAACATCACAGGTGGTCCTCAACTTACAACAGTTCATTTAGTGACCGTACGAAGGTACAACAGCAATGAAAAAAGTGACCCTTTTTCACACTCAGGACCATTTCAGCATCCCCATGTGATTTACATTCAGACACTTGATAGCTGACTCGCATTTAGGACGGTTGTCGTTTCCCAGGATCCTGTGATCACCTTTGGCAACCTTCTGGCAAACAAAGTCAATGGAGAAACCCGGTTGACTCAACAGCTGGATGACTAGTTTAACAAATGCAGCGATTCCATTCAGAAACGTGGCAAGGAAAAATGGGGGGGAAAACCCAACAAATTTCTCACTTGCCAACATAAACCTTGGGGCTCAATTGTGGTCCTAAGTCGAGGATGATGCCACTAGGGGCTATTATATCCAATGGACAAAAGAGATTCCTATTGTTTGGTCTTGGAGCCTAAATAAAGTCTTGAGTTGATACAATTTGATCTCCCATTGTAGCACTTTCGCCAGAATTCTTGTAGTTAGTCCCATGAACCAGAAATCCAGTGGGTTTTACATCAGGGTGATCCCCCCCCCCTCCCCAGGCATAGTCCCACCTAAGAATATTTGCATGGACCTGCAGGGAATTTATTTTACTTTAAAGACCATTAGGAAGAGGAAATAATTTTCTGATTATCTGAAATCTTGCTTGAGTAGCAATTATATTTCTTTGCGTTTTGCGGAAGACAAAGAAGACTCCATCCAGAGGACATAAGGATAACAGTATGCCTTAGGGAGAAGTACAGCTTGTAAATAGGTTTACTATACCAATTATGAATTATAATTCTTTCATTAATTTAAAAAATAAAACAGGCCAGGGAAAGATTAGAAACTAAGGGCCTTTTGTACATTCAGTTTGCTCTTTCTCCTGCTGGTTTGTCTCCCTGAGTTGTGAATTTCAGAGGCAGGAAGAGAAATAAATTATTTTTAGTTCCTGAATGCAGTGAGGTTTGTCCTCCATGGTAGAACAATCGATCGTATGAGCTGAAACATGAATCCTTTTCCTGGGAAGCACATTTTTTACTGCACAAAGAATTAAAGGGTAGAAATAGAGTTGAGTTTCATGCAATTATCATATCTTTGATATCACCCCAAAGATGATTTTTCAAGAGGCAAGTGGACTTTCTGGTTTTTCTTTGAAGATGTTCTGCTTCTTATCCAGGGGGTTGGACTAGATGACCTGCAAGGTCCCTTCCAATTCTGATTATCTGTTCTCCAAGAAGCTTCTTCAGCTTTGAAACGTCTTCAAGGAAGAACCAGAAAGTCCACTTGCCTCTTAAAAAATCACCTTTGGGGCAATCATGGCTGAGAATCTCCATTGACATATCACCCCAACTTCCCAAGGAATTTTATATTCAATGCAAAAGAAAGTATGGTCAAGTCTTCTAACCCACATTGAACCTGGCATTCTGGGGAGAATATCTTAAGAGGTCTCCAATTTATGTCGGATTCCAACTTGAGAAGACACGACTTGAAAACTCTTTCTGAGTTGGTTCACTCAGAACAATATTGATGAAATATTCAGAATTTCTTCTGATCTCCTTATTCCAAGTCACTCATATTGAAAAAATACATGTGAGATGAATGCAACCAATGACATTTCTTGCAGAGGTCTCTCCAAAAGGCTTCTGGCTCTTTATAAAAGTGAAGCCATTTTCCCCCCACTCAGTTAATTAATTCCTTAAGGGATTCCACTCAAATTATTCTAACAAAAAATTAAATTTTCTATTACAAGAATTTTCTATTCTTGGTAGGAGAAAAATAACATAATTTTGAATATCTGAAAAACAGATAGCATCAAGCCTTTTAATCTATTACTTGCATATTATGTTACTTATTTGTGATAAGTTTAAATTTAAAGCTTATCTCAATGTCTAAACGTTTAAGGGAGGAAAGAAGAATTATGGTTTGATACAAGCTGGTTGATATTATTATTTGAGGCAAAATAGGAAAACAGTTTAATCAAACTCTAATGGTACATCCAGTCCAGACTCCACTGGAACGGAGTGACTACAATAAACTTGAATAAATAAATGAAACAAGGGAAAAAAACCAAGAAAATTTCAGGATATAAAGTGAAGATTTGTCTCCCTACAATTGAGAGATAAAAGAGGGGATTTAATTTGACCTCATCAAAATTATATGTTAATGTTGGTGTATGTGGTCAACAGTCCATCATTCATTCCAAAACAGTCCATCGTGAAGTAGACCAGAGATGCCAACATTAACATGTAATTTTGATGAGGTTGAATTAAATTCCCTACCTTATCTCTCAGTTGCTTTAAGAAGGGTTTTTGGATTATAACAAATGATGAAGCAATGTATCATATTGATAACACATCCTACGTTGGCTTAATTAATTCTACCTGGAAAATCTCTCTCTAGAGCAGCAATAAGAAACCTTCAGCCTTTCCTATTCCTTGAAGAGAACACGATACAAATTATTCTCTATAATCCTGAGAATAATTACTCTTGAATGTAAAATTAGCCATCAACGAGATTTCTCAAGATCTCATTGACCATGAAAATCAAAACTTACCTGAGAAGAGGAAAGAGCAGATAACATTTATTTGAACCCACCTGCCCTGCCCTGAGCTAAATATTCACTTCTCATTGAAAAAAACCCATAATCATAGATTATTAAGCAACCTCAAATCAAATTGCATGGAGTCAAAGTAGGAAAAGAAGGGGAAAAAGAAGGGGAAAAAATGAAAATATCACATGAAGATAGAAAGATTTGGGATCCATTCATTGACTTACCTGTGACGGTTAGCTTCGTTCCGCCTCCAAATACCCACCACGGTGATATAAAGCTATACAAAAACCTGGACTTATTTCATGGCAGAAAAAGTCACAGAAGGAAAAAAATCATAGACCCATTTTTTACCCCAAACCCTAACAATATCAAACTTTCAGCGCAACCTCATTCAGTTCCATTAAAGAGATTATAATCCAATGAACCTCTCCATTTTTGTTTAACCCAAAGAACAGTTACTCCTGAGTGTCAAAGTAGGCATAAGTAAGATTTCTCGAGATCTCATTGACCCTGATTGTGAAAATCAAAGTGATACCCCTGAACAGCGAAGATGAAATAGCATAATTTGGATTAACTTGTCCTGATCTGGTCTAAATGTTGAGTTCTTATGGAAAAACATCAGCCTTGATGAATGAAAAGCAACCGTAAGATCAAATCGCCAGGAGTCGAAGTAGGTAAAGAAGGGATAAAAGATGGAAAAATGAAAATACCCCATGCAGGAAGAAAGATTTGAGATCAATTAATTGACTTACCTGTGACAGTCAGTTGGGTACCTCCTCCGAAGACATACCACAGTGATGCACAGCTATACAAAAACCTGGTGTCGTTTCATGGCAAAAAATGTCGCAGAGATTTTAAAGAGAGAAAACCGTAGACCTCTGTTTCATATTAGAACAGGACAGGAGATAAAACTACAGCTGATATCCTTGACATGGTTGTTTCAATATTCTTAAATCCCATGGAATGCATTTGGGAAGAGAAGGCAATGGTCCATTTTCAGAGCAGTCAAAGAAGGGCCTGTTGGCGTTTTATGAAGACCTCAGGTTTTCAAGAAGTTCCATTCTTGAAATGATTCCTTTCTGGATGCAGACAAATGGTAGATGAGAACTTTTATTTCTTCAGGATTGAGTTATATGAAAGGAGCTCAAGTGTCTGCAGCATTTCCAGTTTAGCAAATATAGACTTTGTTTAAGAAGTGTGACAAGTTACTTTGTAGGTACTGAAGTTTTGTCTATGCTCTAACTCTTTTCGATGAATTTAAGCCAATGCGCTAGATCTGTTGAGTAAATCCACCAAACATGGAGCAGTTTTCTGATTCTAAATGTCCTTGAGCTTGAAATTACGCAGGATAGATAGCTTTCAATTCATCAGAACACCATATATGAGGAATACTTCCAAGAAGGCCCTGGACTAGGGGTTATGCCTTCTAGTATTCAGATCTACTGTACCTGTTGAATTTCTTATAAGGCCCATTGAGATTTTTCTGGATGAGTTACAATTCTCTACAAGCTTATATGCAAGTTACCTTAACTGTAAATATAAGAGGTCATTTCATGGTGTTCATGTGCCTAGTGAGAAGACTTGGAATGCTCCGTTGCGGTTGTTTGATGTCCTTTAGAATGTGTACTTTTATGAAAACTCTGGGATAGGTTGTAAAATTGGTTTTAAAATAGATAGAAGTGATAAACATCCTGAAAGATTTCAACTTTGAACCAGGGATTATTTCTTAAATGAGCAGAAATGCAACCTTTGAGCCACTACAGTTGGACTTGAAGTGACTCATAGATGTGAAAAAAATCTGGGATGCAGAGGTGGTTCCTTAAATGTTGTATCCTTTCCGCCCCTTTTTTATTTTGTCCTCAGGAAATGAGGAATTTATTCTTAAGAATGACAGAAAAGTATTTTCAAGTTCAACCTGGCCAATGGAATATTAATCGTCTCCAAATAGCTTTGAATGTGCAACCAACTCATGTAAAGAATGAATCTGGTCTGTGTATGTGGGTTTCCTACCTCGATTCTGCCCTAATGACAGCTGATTGATATCCTGCTGTTCCATATAATGATCGGATATGTATTTGGTCCACCCTAGAGGTCGAGTCTTTTCAAGTGTCCTCTGGGCTTGAACTGTCAATCAGACCTTAAACACCAATTCTTGAACCAGTCAGAATGAAGTGATTGAAGTATTCTTATTAAATGACCAACACCAAGGTGCTTTGATTCCAATGACCC
Source organism: Bungarus multicinctus (assembly GCA_023653725.1). NCBI lineage: Eukaryota > Metazoa > Chordata > Lepidosauria > Squamata > Elapidae > Bungarus > Bungarus multicinctus. The sequence goes on from CM042836.1 coordinate 179,648,673, forward strand.
AATATTTACTTCTTTTCCTGCTTGGACCCTTCCATGAATTGTTAACTTTATAGGATTTCTTTCTTTTATATATGTTTCTAATGCCACTTTTTTCATGAATGAATAGTTTGCTCTATTTTTACACTTTATGACTTGAGAGAAAGTAGACAGATGACAGTTTGTCTGATGGATAATAGCTTATAGATAGAAATGGAGATAGATAGATAGGTATTATATATAGAGGGGGAGATAGGTAGAAGATGATTGATGATGGATAGATGATAGTTAGATGATAAATAGATGGATGGATAGATAGAGACTGAAATGTCCCATTTCATCCAATCCTATATTCATATCAGCTGCAGGACAGTTTAGAATTATTAGAAGAACCTCTATGATCCCATATCTTCCCAAACCTGCTAGCATTATGACTAAAGAACAAGGCATTTTCATTTCAAACTTGAGAACAATTCATGTGCGAATTTGATGTAATGCCCATGTAGGGGATCCAAACCCAATGATACTTCTAGATATCCCCAAGAAAGTCAGCCCTAATTCCCCCCTCCCATTGAATGTGGAGGGAAATAGGATTTAACTGTATGAAATAGGATCTTGGAAACAGACCACTTTCCCCTTGAGATACGAAAGAAAGCTTATACAGCTCTGTATTCTTGATAAATTTGATGAAACAGTCACACAAATGAAATAGATCCATCTTTATTAATGTGCTGACAGTAGAATCCAACAGATCAAAAGGCGGTAGGGGGGAGTCGATTCGAAGGACGGAAGCATGGATACAAATAGTATAACTACTTGATATAGAAAGAGACATTAGTGGTCAGCCACAATTTAGAAAAGAATGAATGAGAAAAAGGAGATTTTTCTCCTGTCTGTTGTCAGGATAGGACTCATGATGGAGTTAACAACCTCCAGATCCTGGAACAGACTTTGAAAAGGTTTTTCCGTTGTGTACCACTTCACAGATATATGTATGGTCTCCATAGGCAGAATCACTCCTGGTCAGGTAACTGCTGGCAAGGTACTTGTCACCCTGCTTGGTTGCTTTGGTTGTCTCCACTCCAGATGTGGTCTCTTCACCATCTACCTTCCATTTCAAGGTGAAAGCAGCTGGGTGAAAACCATTTATGAGACACACCAAGGTGGCCTTCTTTTCGCTTTTGATCTGTTGCTCAGAAGGAGCAAAGACTTGCAACGAAGGAGATACTGGGGGCCGACCTGGAAGAGAGGAAGATCTCATGAGGTTCTACTCAGCTTCTTAAAACTTCAACGCAACATTCAATGAGTAACTAGATTGAGAAACAAATAGATAGTTTTCCTTATCAAGACTGTAAGGGAAGGAGTGGAAAAAGCATGAAGACAAATTTTCTCAAAATAGTACATTAAGTAAGATGGTAAGAATCATATGACCCACTTCTAAAGGGAGAGAAAAAACATTATTAAAAAGTTAGAGGAGATGCGTGGATGATTTCCTTTGCATTCAGCAGGTAATCCCAACTCCACAGGGGACCATTATATACAATGCACAAGAGAGAATTCTTGTAGTTAGTTCTGTGAACCAGAAATTCATCATATGAGAGTAAGATTTCCTGCATGGTCCCACCTAGAAAATATCTGTATGTATCTGCAGGGGAGTTACTTCCCAAAATTCTTCTTAGAAAAACATTTTGATGATCTTATTTTACTTTGCATTTTGTTGAAGACAAAGGAGGCTGTATCAAGAGAACATTTGCTAGACCAAGTTCTCGAATAAAGCTCATCAGTCTGGAACCCACATTACGTATCTGATATTAACACAGTTGAGAAGTCCAGAAATATTTCACAAGAAGAGTTCTCCACTCCTCTACTCGTTGCAGAATATCTTATGCCACCAGACTTGAAATTCTAGACCTAGAAAACCTAGAACTACGCCGCCTTCGGTCCGATCTAAGTATAGAATATAAAATCATACATTGCAATGTCCTACCTGTCAATGAATACTTCAGCTTCAACCATAACAATACAAGAGCACACAATAGATACAAACTCAGGGTTAATTGCACCAAACTTGATTGCAGGAAATACGACTTCAGCCACAGAGTGGTCAATGTCTGGAATAGTCTACCTGACTCTGTGGTTTCTCCCCCAAACCCCAAAAACTTTAACCTTAGACTGTCTACTATTGACCTCACCCCTTTCCTAAGAGGTCTGTAGGGGGCATGCATAAATACATCAATCGTGCCTACCATTCCTGTCCTATTGTTTCTTTTATTTTTCTTATATGTATCCATGTATTCATAACTATGTTTTTACTTATACCTATTATCTCGTAAGCAATTGATAATCCAAATAAAATAAAATAATCTCATGAGGTTCCCCCACTGATAGAGTGACAAAGCTGATAAAAATACACTTGTAGCTTGTCGCATCAATAGTGCAAGGGGAGGTGTGAGAAAGAAAATATCTCAAGGACAACTTTATCAGAAACACCACATGGGCAAGATGGTAAGATTCACAAAACCTCCCTTCTTAAGGGAGAGAAAAACATCACAGGTGGTCCTCAACTTACAACAGTTCATTTAGTGACCGTACGAAGGTACAACAGCAATGAAAAAAGTGACCCTTTTTCACACTCAGGACCATTTCAGCATCCCCATGTGATTTACATTCAGACACTTGATAGCTGACTCGCATTTAGGACGGTTGTCGTTTCCCAGGATCCTGTGATCACCTTTGGCAACCTTCTGGCAAACAAAGTCAATGGAGAAACCCGGTTGACTCAACAGCTGGATGACTAGTTTAACAAATGCAGCGATTCCATTCAGAAACGTGGCAAGGAAAAATGGGGGGAAAACCCAACAAATTTCTCACTTGCCAACATAAACCTTGGGGCTCAATTGTGGTCCTAAGTCGAGGATGATGCCACTAGGGGCTATTATATCCAATGGACAAAAGAGATTCCTATTGTTTGGTCTTGGAGCCTAAATAAAGTCTTGAGTTGATACAATTTGATCTCCCATTGTAGCACTTTCGCCAGAATTCTTGTAGTTAGTCCCATGAACCAGAAATCCAGTGGGTTTTACATCAGGGTGATCCCCCCCCCCTCCCCAGGCATAGTCCCACCTAAGAATATTTGCATGGACCTGCAGGGAATTTATTTTACTTTAAAGACCATTAGGAAGAGGAAATAATTTTCTGATTATCTGAAATCTTGCTTGAGTAGCAATTATATTTCTTTGCGTTTTGCGGAAGACAAAGAAGACTCCATCCAGAGGACATAAGGATAACAGTATGCCTTAGGGAGAAGTACAGCTTGTAAATAGGTTTACTATACCAATTATGAATTATAATTCTTTCATTAATTTAAAAAATAAAACAGGCCAGGGAAAGATTAGAAACTAAGGGCCTTTTGTACATTCAGTTTGCTCTTTCTCCTGCTGGTTTGTCTCCCTGAGTTGTGAATTTCAGAGGCAGGAAGAGAAATAAATTATTTTTAGTTCCTGAATGCAGTGAGGTTTGTCCTCCATGGTAGAACAATCGATCGTATGAGCTGAAACATGAATCCTTTTCCTGGGAAGCACATTTTTTACTGCACAAAGAATTAAAGGGTAGAAATAGAGTTGAGTTTCATGCAATTATCATATCTTTGATATCACCCCAAAGATGATTTTTCAAGAGGCAAGTGGACTTTCTGGTTTTTCTTTGAAGATGTTCTGCTTCTTATCCAGGGGGTTGGACTAGATGACCTGCAAGGTCCCTTCCAATTCTGATTATCTGTTCTCCAAGAAGCTTCTTCAGCTTTGAAACGTCTTCAAGGAAGAACCAGAAAGTCCACTTGCCTCTTAAAAAATCACCTTTGGGGCAATCATGGCTGAGAATCTCCATTGACATATCACCCCAACTTCCCAAGGAATTTTATATTCAATGCAAAAGAAAGTATGGTCAAGTCTTCTAACCCACATTGAACCTGGCATTCTGGGGAGAATATCTTAAGAGGTCTCCAATTTATGTCGGATTCCAACTTGAGAAGACACGACTTGAAAACTCTTTCTGAGTTGGTTCACTCAGAACAATATTGATGAAATATTCAGAATTTCTTCTGATCTCCTTATTCCAAGTCACTCATATTGAAAAAATACATGTGAGATGAATGCAACCAATGACATTTCTTGCAGAGGTCTCTCCAAAAGGCTTCTGGCTCTTTATAAAAGTGAAGCCATTTTCCCCCACTCAGTTAATTAATTCCTTAAGGGATTCCACTCAAATTATTCTAACAAAAAATTAAATTTTCTATTACAAGAATTTTCTATTCTTGGTAGGAGAAAAATAACATAATTTTGAATATCTGAAAAACAGATAGCATCAAGCCTTTTAATCTATTACTTGCATATTATGTTACTTATTTGTGATAAGTTTAAATTTAAAGCTTATCTCAATGTCTAAACGTTTAAGGGAGGAAAGAAGAATTATGGTTTGATACAAGCTGGTTGATATTATTATTTGAGGCAAAATAGGAAAACAGTTTAATCAACTCTAATGGTACATCCAGTCCAGACTCCACTGGAACGAGTGACTACAATAAACTTGAATAATAAATGAAAACAAGGGGAAAAAAACCAAGAAAATTTCAGGATATAAAAGTGAAGATTTGTCTCCCTACAATTGAGAGATAAAAAGGGGGATTTAATTTGACCTCATCAAAATTATATGTTAATGTTGGTGTATGTGGTCAACAGTCCATCATTCATTCCAAAACAGTCCATCGTGAAGTAGACCAGAGACGCCAACATTAACATGTAATTTTGATGAGGTTGAATTAAATTCCCTACCTTATCTCTCAGTTGCTTTAAGAAGGGTTTTTGGATTATAACAAATGATGAAGCAATGTATCATATTGATAACACATCCTACGTTGGCTTAATTAATTCTAGCCTGGAAATCTCTCTCTAGAGCAGCAATAGAAACCTTCAGCCCTTTTCCTATTCCTTGAAGAGAACACGATACAAATTATTCTCTATAATCCTGAGAAATTACTCTTGAATGTAAAATTAGCCATCAACGAGATTTTCTCAATATCTCATTGACCATGAAAATCAAAACTTACCTGAGAAGAGGAAGAGCAGATAACATTTTTTTTTTTATTTGAACCCACCTGCCCTGCCCTGAGCTAAATATTCACTTCTCATTGAAAAAAAAAACCCATAATCATAGATTATAAGCACCTCAATCAAAATTGTCATGGAGTCAAAGTAGGAAAAGAAGGGGAAAAAGAAGGGGGAAAAAAATGAAAATATCACATGAAGATAGAAAGATTTGGGATCCATTCATTGACTTACCTGTGACGGTTAGCTTCGTTCCGCTGCCAAATACCCACCACGGTGATATAAAGCTATACAAAACCCTGGACTTATTTCATGGCCGAAAAAGTCACAGAAGGCAAAAAAAATCATAGACCCATTTTTTAAACCCCAAACCCTAACAATACAAACTTTCAGCGCAACCTCATTCAGTTCCATTAAGAGATTATAATCAATGAACCTCTTCCATTTTTGTTTAACCAAAGAACAGTTACTCCTGAGTGTCAAAGTAGGCATAAGTAAGATTCTCGAGATCTCTTGACCCTGATTAGTGAAAATCCAAAGTGATACCCTGAACACGAAGATGAATAGCATATTGGATTTAACTTGTCCTGATCGTGGTCTAAATGTTGAGTTCTTATGGAAAAAACATCAGCCTGATGAATGAAAAGCAACCGTTAAGATCAAATCGCCAGGAGTCGAAGTAGGTAAAGAAGGGATAAAAGATGGAAAAATGAAAATACCCCATGCAGGAAGAAAGATTTGAGATCAATTAATTGACTTTACCTGTGACAGTCAGTTGGGTACCCTCCGAAGACATACCACAGTGATGGCACAGCTGTACAAAAACTGGTGTCGTTTCATGGCAAAAAAGGTCGCAGAGATTTTTAAAGAGAGAAAACCGTAAGACCTCTGTTTCATATTAGAAACCGGACGAGATAAAACTACACTGATATCCTTGATATGTTGTTTCAATATTCTTAAATCCCATGGAATGCATTTTGGAAGAGAAGAGCACTTGTCCATTTTTCAGAGCAGTCAAAGAAGGCCTGTTGGCGTTTTATGAAGACCTCAGTTTTCAAGAAGTGTCCATTCCCTTTAACTGATTCCTTCGGGATGCAGACAAATGGGTAGATGAGACTTTTATTTCTTCTTCAGGATTGAGTTAACTGAAAGGAGCTCAAGTGTCTGCAGCATTTGCCAGTTTAGCAATCTAGACTTTTGTTAAGAAGTTGACCAGGTTTACTACTTGTAGGTACCTGAGTTTTGTCTATGCTCTAATTCCTTTTCGATGAATTTAAAAGCCAAGGCGCTAGATCTGTTGAGTAAATCCACCAAACACTGGGCAGGTTTTCGATTCGAAATGTCCTATCTTGAAATTACGCAGATAGATAGCCCCCTTTCAATTCATCAGAACACATAGATTAGGAATACTTCAAAAGGCCTGACTAGGTGTTATTCCTCTAGTATTCAATCTCTACTGTACCCTGTTTGCATTTCTTAATAAGCCCATTGAGATTTTTCTGGATGAGTTACAATTCTCTACAAGCTTATATCCAGTTCCCTTAACTGTAAATATAAGAGGTCATGTCTGTGGCATGTGCCTACTGAGAAGACTTGGAATGCTCCGTTGCGGTTGTTTGATGTCCTTTTAGAATGTGTATTTTGAAAACTACTGGGATCGTTTGTACAATTGGTTTAAACTGATGAAGTGATAACATCCTGAAAGTTTCAACTTTGCCAGGGTTATTTCTTAAATGAGCAGAAATGCAACCTTGAGCCACTACAGTGGCTTGAAGTGACTCTAGATGTGAAAAAATCGGGTGCAGAGGTGGTT